>CAAKHG010027404.1:1424-13898 GCA_901007715.1 Dactylopterus volitans | reverse complement strand
AGGCGGGGGGGGGGGGGCCCCGCCCCCCCCCCCCGACCGCGGCTGATCAGATTAGAGGGCGGCCTGCCTGCCGTAACCCAAGACCTCTGCTCTTCCTCTCCTCTCATTTCCACGTTTGCTCGTTCCACTGATGCCCGGGCTTTCCTCCTCCTCCTCCTCCCCCCTTTTTTTTCCCTTCCCTTCATCTCTTGCTTCGCCTTGCCAACCGCCAAACCTCATCCTCCCCTCCCTTCATCTGCAGTAACACCCTGTTTTTCTTTCTCTTCACCCGTTTTGGAGCGCGGCGTGCAGAAGGGAGGTGGAGAAACGGCAAACTTCAAGCTTTCTCTCTCTCTCACCCGGACTTGTGGCGGCTCCTCATCATGGCCGCCGGCTCCCTCTTCCCGCCCTGGTCGAACATGGGGTCCACGAACTTGAAGACGTGCGCCGAGCCGAACTGGAGGGTGGAGCCCGAGCGCAGCATGGTGGTCTCGGCGATGCGCTGGCCGTCCACGAAGGTGTCGGCGTCGGGGCCGTGCGGGGTCACCGTCACCATCCCCTCGCTGTGCGTGAGGTTGCAGTGGTGGGGCAGGATGCCGGGACCCAGCAGCTGAGGACCAACGGCGGCCGGTCGATCAGATTAGAAATTAAACTTTATTGACACATTTGTGCCAGTATCGAAGTGTCGCTTCCCCTGTTTCCAGCGTGTGGTTATACACTTTTGGGCTTTTTATTTATTCATTTACCTGGATGGCCCCGTCGTCTGTGCAGTCCGAGCCCACCTCTGTGATGCTGTGCTGCAGCCGGTACAGCTTTGGTTTGTCCCGCGAATCTGAGCCGTCTGAACAACACACACACACACACACACCGATGTAAACACTGGGGCCAAACCATATTTAGATTGACAACCTTACACACTCCGCGACTCTACTGGCAACATGGAATCAATCTATCGCTCCCACAGCGATGGGTCGATCGCTGTGGCGCGCCGGGATGTGCAACACTAATGTGGGCGGTTGGTGGGAAGTGGGGAAGCAATTATTGGCTATTAGTCGATATGAGTTTAGTAAAAAGCAAAGCGGCACATTAGTTCACTAAAGGAAAAAAGGGAAAACTCTGGCTTCTCTTGGGAAAAAGGGAAAAAAAATACACATAGTGGGGGGAATGAATGGGTATCATTAAAACCACAGACCAGCTTCTAAAAATACTACATATACAAAGACTGCTAACTTCTAATAATCATCTTAGTTGTGTTATGTCATCGATGCGTAAACACTCTACTATATGTTGCGTTTTAGCTGAGGTCTAATTTGTCTCGTCGCATCTCACAAGCAGTGTTTTGCGATGCAGCTGCGATCTGCTCTTAAACATTCAGATATTTCATGCGCATACGATCTGAAAATTGTTGGCCGCTGCATAACTGCCTTTCATACCGAGCCATCGGTGCTGTGGCGACGCGCCTCTGGGGCGTTTCCCTACGGCTGCTGGCGCACTGAAACCTTAAATTTTATTAACCATCATAAACTGGCTCATGAACTGAACCGCCGGTTTCATTACGACAAACGTGGCAAATACCCACAAGTTGAAAATAAACAACGTGGCCTTCGATGAGACGTGAAAACCAATCGTTTTTTACCGTTTAAAAACCCCTGAAACTTCTGTCAGATTAACGTTGGACTTTTATTTATGAATAATTTGCCGTCGACTTTAAACTGCTAACAGCTGCAATCTTGTTTATGTATATTCAAGGACACTGAGGACAGTATTGATGACTTTGAGGGACATCAATACAAAATCCATCAACCACTGCATCACAGAGGAGGTGTGGCGGGTTTTTACCTTCATGGTGCCGATAGGCGTAGTAGGCATAGTGATTCCCTCGCCCTAGGCAGGCAGGCAGGTGGGTACGGAGGAAGTAGTAGAGCACATGCACAAGACCCCGCGCACGCACACACACACACACGCGCGCGCACACACACACACACACACGCACCCACACACCATGCCATAAGAAAGTGGGAAAGAAAACAGATACACAGCAGAGGGTGAAAATGCAGCAATGAGGAAAAATGCAGCATTGCCTTGTTAACCCAGTTATTGCATGGAAGCATACAAACACATGCACACACACCAATGCTAGTCTGAATTAAATCAGGGGAGTTAGCCCCCCCCCCCACCACCCATAAAAACCTTATGAATCTCATATTTATGTCAGCTGAAACACTGCTGGGAAACAGAAAGCTGGAAGCTGAAGTCTTACTCAGGCACATCGCAATAAACATTTGTTTAACCACTCTTAACCAGTTAACCGTAGCCAGTTGGTGCCGTGCTACCATAGTTAATATTTACACCTGACAGTTATCTTTGATTCGTCTTGAACGTAATAATGAAGGGGGACAAAAAAATCAACACTGAATTTCACGTTGACTCGTTTACTAGCGTGGTCCGCGGCTGTTTATGGGGCTGGCCGTTGGTGTGACGCTCAAAGAAACTGAGTTTGAGCAGTAAACCGTTTAATATTAACTGCTTTTTGATTCCTTATCTTCTTCACTGAGCGACGCCAATGCCGATACACGCATGATTGTGTCAAAGCGCCACAAAACACACGGTCTTACACACACAACGGACCAGACCAGACCAGACCCCAGCGGTTACCCGCCGATTCCGTTTCAGCGACGCGACGTGAATCAAGGCGGCGGCCCTGAGGTGTGTGTGAGTCGCCGTCAGGCAAAAGTAGGTTAATAGCAGGAGGGGGTGACAGGCAAAGAGGAGGCTGAAGATGAAGGGTCAGTAGCAAGAGACAAGCTGTTAGGGCTGGACAGTGTCGCATCAAGCAAGACTCGGGTAACTCTGCTCCTCTCGGCTGTCTCTCGGAGGTTCGGCCGTTAGTGTCTCCATACAGCGTCTCCGTGTCGGGCTGACGAGCTGCATTCCAGGACTCCCAACTGGATAGAGACTTACCTTTTGCTGACGTTGGTGTCCCTTCACCTGCCTTGCGTGTCTCTATTTCTGATTGCTATTTCCTCCATTTCACAGTTAAAGGCTAATTAGCACATTTTAAAACCTGGATCCTTTTGTTATACAATAGAGGCCAGAGTCTGTCAGTGATAAAACAAACTAAGAGCTTTGGGTGGGATATACGTTGACTCGGTCCTACCCGAGTTATCTTTTAAAAAGGCTCAGGTTTAAAAAATACTCCTGTTATCCTTGAATCTTCAATTTCCAACACAGAGTAAATCCTACAGCGGTGACACACTCGCGCAGGCTGGGACGGTGACGGCTTCACGTTTGGCAACCCCGTTTATCAACTACAGCGGCACCACTGCCCCCTGCTGGCAACCATGCTGCTCCTGCTCATCTACTTGTGTTATTCCATCTCGCTTTGCTGCTGCCGATACGTTTCTACCGCCTCCTCTGCTGTGACCGTGACACCGGCGGCGCTGCGGTTCTACCTGGGCTCAGCTCCACCAGGTAAGGCAGTTTCTCGGGCGGCAGGGAGCTGCCGCCGTCCTTCCCTCGCAGACCCTTGTCGTCCACTTTCCTCCCCTTTCTCGCCTGGTAGTCAGGGGGCCTCTTCTTCAACTGGAACACTAGTGCACCTACAGCACAATCACATGTCATTTTCATAACCTGCAATGTTCTACAAATTACATTTACAGGCCAACATTAACAAGATATAATTATAGAAAGTAATGATCATCATCTGTAAAATCAGTCTTTAGGTTGCATCTCACGTTTCGCCACTGTGATGCTGAATTTAGGACACCAGATCAACAATTTATGATAATTGTAATGACCTCGGGGCAACAGAAGGGGGCAGGAGAGATCAGGAAAAGAGGAGCCCGCTCGGGATAGAGAGGCCCGCCATAAATATATTGCAGTGCGCATGTGTTACCTCTGTCGGCCGGCCAGTCCCTGAAGATCTGCAGCGGACACTCGTTATCATCCAGGATGGCCTCCTTTCCCGACTTGTCATCTTGCTGCAAAAGGGACCAGGTGAAACAACAAATCAGCACTGGTTTACCTTTTCAAACAATCGAAATCATGACAAAAATATGAAAAAAAAAGTGCACACGCATGCTGTAATTTACATCTCTGAGATCGAACGTGTCTAAGAAACGTGATTCAAATATGGTGGTTGTTTGACTTTAGATGGCTAAATGTCCAGCTGCTGATGGAACGGGACCGGCTACGCTCATTTAAGTATTTCTACTGTCACATTACAGAGGGGAGCGCCGCACATTTTACTCCACTATATTTATTTAAGAGCTTCAGCTAGAGATTCTATGACCTGATTTCTTTCTACGAAGAAAAAAAAAAAAAAGGTGAGTAACGTTACTCAACCTCACGAGACGACGCCTTTGATGCACAGGATTCAGAGCTGTTCTTTTAGGTTGTGTGCTGAGCTGCTATATGTGAACAAGGAGCACTGCTGCTCTCCCGTAGCTTTCCATAATGCTATTATGAAGCTGGTCTCAGGATTCATAAATATTACAGGCTTTTCTTTTCCGAAGTTGTCACATTCATCGCGCTCGCTCTGCTCGGTCCTCCCTCGGTTGACATCCCCTCCCCCCCTCCACAACCTGGACCCACTCGCTGACGTTCGACTAGTTTGTACGCGACTGCTCGTTTCTCACGCTCACTAACCTAATGGATTTTCCCTGTGCTTTCATTTCATCAGTAAATTGCAGCTGACTATCAACAGAGTGTGTGCGTGTGCGTGTGTGTGTGTGTGCGCGCGGCAGGTCTCCGGAGGCTCGTCGACTGTATTGGCTGCGGGAGCTGCGCTTGTTTCATATGATTGGCCGAAGCCGGAGTCCGTCCGTCCGGGGTGGGGGCAGATATGGGAGAGGCCGCGGGGAGGGCGGCCAGCGGCGAGCATCTGCTGCCGCTGGAGCACTCAGGTCTGAAAGCAATTGGAATGCATTCCTGACAGAGGTTTGCGAGCCAGGCAGAGCTCCGTTTGAGCGTGCGCGTGTGTGTGTGTGGGTGTGACAGTGACCTTGGCCGTCATCTCCACAGCCCCTCAGATGGATGATGGAGGTGTTTATTGATGAGATAAAAGATAGGTGTGTTCAGTGGAGGGAAAGAGGGCTGCATGTGTTAAGCGGCGAGAGCTGGCTGTTTGCGTCCTCAGCCGCCGAACGCACTGGATCATGACAGGCGGAGGCGCTGTGGCTCGCAGTCACGCCGCCATCCTGGCTACATCCATTAAACATCAATTTTAAATTTGACTTCCGAGAGCAACGAAATTAAAGGCCACGAAGCCATCAAATCGCAGGTGAGCCGGCCTCCGCGAGCATTAAAGCCGCGGCCGAGACCACATCAAATCGTATCGTGGGTCAGTCCAGGAGGATGGATGTGTTTAGTGGTGGCGCAGCAGTGGTGGAGGAGGTGTGTTTATTGTGATTTCGAGGTGGGATTAAAGAGTGAGGGCCTGTGGAAAGAGGAGGCGTTGTTACCCGGGCGAGGCAGTACTCCCGGGGGTTCTCCTTCTCCAGGCCGTACTTTTCCAGCGCCTCCACCACTGCAAAGTCGGCCGTGTCTCTCGTGGAGAGCAGGATGGTCTTGTAGGGGATGTTGGGCTTCAGACTGTCCGCGTATATCCGCAAAGTGCCCCCTGCAGGACAGAAACACACACCGTTTCATCATCTGCCGAAAACAACTACACCCGTTTGTCGCACACACTTCGAAACACTCAACACATTCAGCCATTTCCCCCCCCAAAAAATGTCGTTCAATCGCACAGAAACACGTGGCATCAACAAGAACGCCATTAATTCCGCACTCCGCACCCAAAACGAGGTTCTGACTCGCTCTGTGCAGGAAAGCGGACTCAAACGTATACGTGCACACTTTTACATGAGGGCTGGGAATCCGAAAAGTGCTAAATTACATTTCCCCGCAAAAAGCAGAACCGCTTGAGAGAGCAGACCGCATTTTTATCTCGTAACATGTTTGCGATGCACACTTAAATCTGGAAGCGGTGGTGTGTCAGCCGGAAATGGGCATCCGAGCAAATCCCACACGGGAGTCTTCAGCTAAACAAACAGGACTTTTCAGAAGCATTCCGTAAAAAAATAGATAAATAAAAAAACACCCTTTTTAAAGCATTACTTTACCAGTGAGGTGACGTCACTGTCTCACCACAAGCCAGACTGTGTGTGTTTGTGTGTGTGTGTGTGTGTGTGTGTGTGCGTGTGTGTGTCTTCAACTTAAACTTGTTACCAACCATTCTGAGGACACAAAAAAAAAAGACTGTTTGTATCTGAGTGAGGACATTTTTGCAAAGTGAGGAGATTTTAGCCGGTTCTCCCTTTGCCAGACAGCTTTAAAGTCCAGTTTCAGGGTTAGGACTTCGGACTTCAGGGTTAGTTCTAGCCTGAAGGGTAGGATTGGGTTCTAGGTTGGGTTTAGGGCAAAAGTTGGGGTCAGGCGATTGTTTGGGATGGCTCGGGTTGGGGTAAGGGGCTAGGGAGCGGATTATGTCACTGAATAATGCCCTCGCTACGATAAAAGTGTGTGTCTGCGTGTGTCTGCGTGTGTGTGCGTGTGTGTGCGCGCGCGCGTGCGTGCGTGTGGTCAAAGCTGTTTTTAGATTCTGTTGACTGGTCCATCTGTCTGTCTGGCAGAATGATTAGGTAACGCCGTCACACACTCGCCCAGCCAGCGTGCTTGCTCCGCTCGTTCCCCACAGATGCAGACCTTCTGTGGACCGGCATGTAACAAACGCACTAAAAATATCGTGAGCATCATCTAATCGCCGCTCCCGCACGCATTCTGACGTTTAGCTCAGCCGTGAAATCCATCTGCAGCTGCGCACACCTGGACTTAGAAGGTCCGGCTCCGCGTGGGTTTTTCAAGCCCCGTCGCGCCGGAGGAAGCCGGAGCCGCTGAGCCTCGACGCTCGGGTCGTTCTGGAAACGTTCTATGCGGTTCGCACCGGGCTGTACTCGGATGTACTCTGGAGCCGCTCAGCTGAGCATCGGGGTTGAGGTCGTGCTGCTGAATGCTGAATCCCTTCATGATGTCATGTTTACGGAGACGGCAGGTTGGGTTCCAGCCAAGGTTCCCTGAGTCCTGATGAGATTCCCAGCTCCCGTTGTGACGCAGCCTCACAGGATAGTACCATCACCGTCCAATGGTAGTAACCAGGTGATGATTTCTTACCCCATGCTGTCCAGTCCTATCAAACCAACAACTCCAATACCACTGGCTGCAAGCTACATCTCACCCTTTGACAACTTTTACCATAAAATGCAACAGTGGTCGTGGTTTAATGCGTGCAAATATATGCTAGTATTGGTGTATAAAGCTTAGTAGGTCTCTCACTACCCTAAAACACCAGTTTCAAAGAGTCTGCCCATTTTCAGGTGACGGAAACTTGCCAGTGGCTTGGTCACCTTGGCAACAGCTCCAAAGGTGGAGGGTTGGCGACCCCTACCACAACAGGCTGATGTCATCCATGTTTACACTCACAACAGTGGTGGTGAGGCAGCAGCTACGGTGCCGGTCAAGCTCAAGGTGCCGGGCCATCATGTGACAGTTACTCCCGGTTCAGTTTAGCTTCTCAGTGTTTTACAGTGTTTTTTTGACTGGTTTGGACCTCCTTACATCTGTGACCAGGGACACTGAGGTCACGGCAGAAGAGTCCTTTCAAATGTCCAACGTGCCCACGGGAACTTTGAGGCTTCATATTGTTACCTGGGTACAATCTAACTGACTCAAGGATCGAGGGCCTAAACCCAGAAGTTCCACAGCACACACACGTGTTACCGAGGCATTCCCTTTGTAACTTGGGAGACGCCATCGGTTCTTGTCTCGAGGTTCGGCCGTTTAAGCACCTGAGTCGGGCCTCCCGTCGCTGCTGATGAACTCCTGCATTCGCTTCTCCAGCTTCTGCTGCCGCCTTCTCTTCATCACCACCTCGGGGTTGGAGATTGTCCTGGTGAAGCTCGTCTCCGGCATGTCCTTGTACACCTCCGCCGCAAGACGGCTGTTTTCCCTGAACAACAAAAGCGAGAGTGAGAACTTAAAAGGCGGGAAATGGGGACAAATTTAGAGATGAGTGGATGCTTAAACCGCTGTCACTTTGTCCTCTGGAGCCGTCTGTGCTTTTACTGGTATTGCACAGAAAAATCAAGACCCCCTCTGAGGACTTTGGATGATGTGATGACATGACAACTGGATGAGGTGGCTGAGCGTGAATGTGTTACCCGTCCTCCCGACTGAGAATCTGCTCATCTCCGTCGGAGATCCGGGAAAACTCCTTCTCCCTCTTCTTCTCCTTTTTCTTCTCCTTCTTGGACAAAGTCCTCTTGAAGTTCTGGATCACGCCGTCCTTCTCCTTCTCCGGCCCGTTGCTCTGACTCTTCTACGGAGGGAAAGAAAAGAGTGAACGAGGCGCTTCTGGAGAGAACTGAAGAGACACTGGCAACAGTTTGCAATTTAACCAATTTTTTGAGAATATAAATAAATGAACCCAAATGAGGAAAGTATGATGAAAGAAAAGGCTTCCTAAATCATCTTAGAAACTTCTCTTCCAGAGGAAAAAGACAAATGTTTCAATCAGCTGTGGATGATTCAGGCTGATTCGTCGACTTCTTGGTAAACTGATAATAGTTAACAGTCACACAGGTAACAGGCGGGCCGCCGACCTTGGGCAGGATGTCGTTCTCATTCTTCAGGACGAAGCGTCCTTCTCTGTCGTCTTTGTTCCAGTTCAGCTGAACGACAAGAGGCTTCTCGTCCAGGTCTAGCTGCCGCTCTTCTAGCAAAACACACACACACACACGCCAGTTCATCCAGTGTAATCTAATCAAATCCACCCGCTACTTCCGCCATCAGCGGTGGGACTTACCTCCGCTGACATGGACCTCGTACAGGGAGTATTTAGGGGAGGAGAGCATCCTCATATCTGGTCGAAACTTCTCGGCTAACGTCTCGATGACATCCTGTGTCGTCGCCGTGCTGGACACCCTGATGCACTTGGTGGCAAAGTTCCCGGCAACCCGGTCTTGGAAGTAGAACCGCATCACGCCATGGAACTCCAAGTCCTGTTCAAGAGACAGAGAGACGAAGAGCTCAGCGCACGGGCTTTCACACGCTCTGAAATGAGGTTTAACAGTAAAAAACATATACTGCTCACTATTGATGTTTGAATGAAACTCAAGGATGATTTTGATGCCATTAAAAAAGGAACATGGTCTCAGATTTCAGAGCAAAGCGGCGAAGCGGGGGCTCTGGACTTGTTTGCTGTCAGCGGCTGGTGGGAGAGGTGAAGCGCGGCTGTCTGACAGTCAGCAAACAGAGTGTGTCTGGCGGTTGAGTTACTGTCAACACAAGTACTCACATCAACTTATCCGCTCTTAGGAAGTGGCCTTATTGATCAGAAGGAGCTACAGCACTGTATGCCGAGTTGCTAACCATGCACCATTGTGTCTTAACCTTCTCTAGTTTCATGGGTGGTTGAAACACACACACGCGCACACACACACGCGCACGCAGACGGACTCTTGTGCGTCTATCTTAGTGAGGACTGATCCTGACATAACGCATCCCCTAGCGCCGTACCATGACTGGAATCCGTTCTAAGTGAATAAACCTAAACCCAATTCTAACCTTTAGGCTAAAAATAAGCTAATAACAAACTACATTTTTCAGTCCTTTATATGGAGCAAGCACAAGTGCACACACACACACACACACACGAGCGCGCAGAATGGGCAAATGTTGGATGTGAAAGCAGCGAGCGGAAACAAAACACCCTGGGCAATGTTTACTGTGTGCGTGTGTGTGTGTGTGGATATGCATTTATTGCCCACATATTGACATTTCCCTTGGCACAGTGTCTACTACAGAACAACAATGGCTTATTATCCTTGCAGTTCCTCATGTAGCTGTGCGTGCCGCCGTGCTGACACAGCAAAAATGGCTTCCCATGGCATATGTTTGCCGCGAGTCGTGGAACTGGCCTCGCGTTCCGTCTTAACTGCTGCTGGAACATTCTTATGTGGTACCCTGAAGGCATTAGAGAGCTAACACAGTCCATTTCTCTATTAACGATTTCGTTATTAGCACAAGGACCTCATCTTGTGATGACATGAGCAGCTCTCTACCGCCCCAGTGAAATAGATGCGATATAAACAACCGTATACAAAGTAATTGGAACATGCTAAATAACATGAGTCAAACCGTTAGAGCACCACAAACTGAAGCTTGGAGCTAGAACGCTTCTCGGAAAACAATCTGCGAGCACTTTTAAAAGCAACTTTTTACAAAGTTGCTGCATTGATTGCGGCTATGTTCTTTTTCTCCGCGCCCTGAAGGGATACTAGACTGAAGATACATGTCCAGCTGATGGTTCCGTCAGGGTTTCTCCAGAGGAGGTGGCTGCGCTGGTCCTGCCCCGGCCCCTTTTCTATGGGGAGGTTGCGATGTCAGCAGCCGGTGAAGGTGGGAACACGTACATTTCAGGTTTTCCCATTCCCGTCGGGATGCCGGCAAAGTAATTTTTTAATTCTAAGCGAGAGCTCGCCAGCATTTGCCGGGGCTGGCTGAGCAGGGTGACTCGAGGCAAAGGTTTAAACTAGATTTAACTAGATTACTTTCTATGCCGTCCGGCTGCTCCTGGCCTCTCTCTAACATACCTTAATGCAGTTAAAAAGACACAATCATTCATAAAAAAAAAAGACAAGAGTCTACTTAGGCAACAGGAAAACAGGAAGGACTGCCAACATTATTTACATGCCTTGCATGAGAGAAAAATGCCTCTTCTCCCCACCTCCCTATCTCCCCTAACCTCAACCCGCCCCCCCCTCCCCATTTTTGATACAGACACAGCGCAGCAGAGTGGAAACACCGAGCATAGTTCTGATAGGCAAGGGTGGAGTCAGGAATGCATGTGTGTGTGTGTGCGCTTTGATTTACTGCTGGAATGTGGGTCATCGAGGGTTGCCTTCGTCAGGCTTGCGTAACCGTTGGTAACTGTTACTGTGGAGACACTGGTCCGCTCGGACTCAAACAAAGCCCGGCTGACGCTGCGGCCAATGTGGCCGCGGCCGCCTCTCGGCCGCCGGGAGCGGCTGGAAGGCGGCCGCGTCAAGTGCGGCGCATCGGCCTCGGCCCTTCATCACTCTGGACACGGCACGCTCCTAACTGCAGGTCATGGCTCATCCACGCGCCCCTGCCGTCACGGCAACGGTCCGATCTTGCGCTCAGCCGTTTCCATACTATTATGCCGCGCCTCTTAACGAATGCTAGGATAAAAAATGTTTTTTTCAAAGTGGTGGACCTGCTGAACACGACGTTGATGATGGTTCGGAGGAAGCCAGAATGGTTAAGAACAACTGTCGAGCCCAGCTCCCCTTATACCCGTCACATTCAAACACACCATACTTCAAGGTTAGTGCCAAAACTAATCCATTATCGCAGCCTCACTGTCCACTTTTGAGGATTAATACGCCTGTACGTGGACCTTTACTCATAAATTTACTTGGTTACAGCAGAAAAAAACATTCACTGGTCTTCTCGTATCTCTTAAGATTGATCTTTTTCAGCATGTGTCACCGGTTGATCCTCCTGGCTCGACTTCTGGACCTCAGACTAGCAAATCATCTTCTTTATTCACCTCTTGGGAAATTTGCTACCAATCCGTAGATGCCCATATGTTTTGTTGCTTTGCCTCTGAACTACATTCTGGCTTCAATGAAACTCTATTTGAGCTCCTTGTGTCTCAAAAACGTAATTTAAGTATTTGTGATATGGTGTCTTTATCGAAGCTATGAAAATGTGATATAATAAGAGATGCTAACAGGAGAAAGAAAAGGCTCGTGCTTTCTTTCACCCACGAGCCCGGAAACCATTTCACACGCTTACAATTATGAAGCTTATTTGATAGTGTCGGCTAAATGTCTAAAAAATTCCAAAAAAAAGAAGTAAAAAATTTCAGGGAAAGGCGAGAACAAACCGCTGGGCTTATCCACCCTGCGGTTTTGGTTCCATGAATCCCCCTGCTGCTTTTTGACAGGAAATGTTAATGCGGCAGCGGCGTGTCACCAAAATAAGAGGCCAGATAAAAACCAGCTACCCCATCCGTCAAACACACACTCATATACTTCCAGTAAGGCCGGGGCGGAGATGAGTCTCACCCCGCTGGACCACTCCTGCATTGTTACATGGTGTCTATGTGCACACGTCATCCTCTTAATCTGGCTGATTAATTAATGCGGTGTACTGTAATTACTTTATATGACAACCGTATATGGGACTGTGTGTGTGTGTGTGCGTGTGTGAGTGTGAGTGTGAGTGCGCATGCCTGAGAAAGAATTCAAACACAAACAGAGAAAGAGAGGGAGGGGAATACGAGATAGTCGAGTGACTATGTGAGCGATACCTGTGATAGAAACCTGTGGGACAGGACTATTTATGACACACACACACACACACACACACACACACACACACAAACACCATGTCTATGTGTCTTTCTCTATC
>CAAKHG010027403.1:3642-14849 GCA_901007715.1 Dactylopterus volitans | reverse complement strand
ATGAAAGGGGGGAGAGAGAGAGAGCGAGAGAGAGAGAGAGAGAGAGAGAGAGAGAGAGAGGAGGGGTAGAGAAGAAAGGGGGAGGGGGGTAGGTGAAAGGGGGTTAGAGATGATTCAGTATTTAGTGAGTCCACTGCCAGGGAGTTGACGCAAGTCTTGGTATGAGGGACCATGGATCCGGTCTTGCTTGGGGTGGTTGGGCTCTGGCCAGGCCAGGGGACTGGTTTATCTGGTTAACTGGCCCCTGGCTTTGCCATGCCCTCTCCAGGTTGCTGTTGTGGGGGTGCTTTGCCTCCCTACTGTGGTGGGTCCCTTGCCTAGCGTCTTGGTAGTGCAGGGTCTCACCTATTTGTCTCCTCATGTAACTTGATCGTAAATAAAATGCATATTACACAAGCAGACAAATATATTAGCCTCCTTCTTTGCAGGGCAAATCTGCCAAGCACCCAGACCATCTCATTCTGCATGCCTAAGCTGCCAGACAGGACTGGCTGAAAAATAAAAAGACATAAGTTATAACAGACAAGACATGATAGTATATTTGACTGATTTGGAGCAAAAATGGAGTAAATGTGTAAATCAATTATAAGTTTACCAAGATTAAAGTATGTTAAATGTATATCAGCAAAAAAAAATAGAGCCAAAAAAAGCTAAATGTGCAAAAGTTATATAACTTGAATATACTGTATAAGACTAAAATAAAAATATAAAAAAGCAAGAATTGCTATGGAAATGCAAAATGTGCAAATTAAAATATAAACACTTGAATTAAAGAATTTAAATAGCTATATCACAAAAGAAACCGGACTGAACAAAAATGCACAATGTGCAAAATGTATTTAACTTATATATATAATTACAAAAATCCAGGCAAAAAAACAATCATAATCCTCATCACAGCATGTACATAAAATATATCAGCCACATAACAAACACCAGTGTGTTTAACCACCTATTTATTGAAACATTATTAACTTATTTCATAGATTCACTGACTGGAGTGACGTCAAGTGAACCAAATTTTAGTTTAAAGCTAAGGAAAGTGCCCACGTTATGGAAAACATCCTGTATTGTTCCAGCTCCTAAAAAGAACCGTCCCAGCGAGCTGAACGACTACAGACCGGTGGCACTAACATCACAGCTGATGAAGACACTGGAGTGGCTCCTCCTCAGCCTTCTCAGTCCTCAAGTGCAGCATGCTCAGGACCCCCTACAGTTTGCCTACCAGGCAGCCGTCGGTGTGGAGGATGCTATTCTGCATCTTCTACATCGCGCCCACTTGCATCTGGACAAGCGAGGTGGTGCTGTGAGGATCCTTTTCTGGATTTCTCAAGCGCTTTCAACACCATCCAGCCCTCCAGGCTTCAGGATAAACTAATGAGGATGCAAGCGGACCCCTGTCTGGTGTCCTGGATCTCAGACTACCTTGCTGACAGACCACAGTACGTCAGGCTGAAGGACATCACATTTGACACCGTGGTCTGCAGCACAGGGGCACCTCAGGGGACAGTGCTGGCACCCCTTCTCTTCACCCTATACACCTCGGACTTCTGTTACAACTCAGAGCTGTGTCACATCCAGAAGTTCGTTGATGACACAACCATCATGGGATGTATTGGGGATGATGGAGAGGGGGAGGACCGGGGTCTGATAAGAGACTTTGTTGCCTGGAGTGAGGACAACAACCTGCAGCTGAACACCACCAAGACCAAGGAGCTGGTCGTGGATTTTGGAAAGTCCAGGCCATGTCCGCGTCCAGTGGTGATCAGGGGGGAGGAGGTGGACACTGTAGAGAACTACAAGTACCTCGGGGTGTGGCTGGACCGTAAACTGGACTGGACGTATAACACAGACCACCTGTACAAGAGGGGCCAGAGCAGACTGTACTTCCTCAGGAGGCTGCCGTCTTTCAACATCTGCAGGAAACTTGTGTGGATGTTCTACCAGAGCGTGGTGGCCAGCGTCCTCTTATGCCGTGGTGTGCTGGGGAGGTAGCACATTTAAGAGGAACACCAACAGGCTAGACAAGCTGATCAGACGAGCTGACTCTGTGGTCGGCATGAACCTGGACCCCCAGGTGTCAGTTGCAGAGAGGCGATCACTGAAGAAACTTCTGGCTATCATGGACGATGCCAATCACCCTCTGCACACTTTTATCAGTGCACAGGAAAGCACCTTCAGTGACAGACTGCTGCTCCCCAGGTGCAAAACCAACAGCCTCACAGACTCCTTTGTCCCACGAGACATCAAGCTATACAACTCTGCACTCGGTGGGAGGGGGAGGGACCGCGGGAGGAGAGGGGAGGAGAGGAGAGGAGAGGGGATAGGGATCCTGCAGCACAAAGTTCTCTTGCGAGAACTCCACCAGATTGAGCCCCGAATTCAGGAAATCATTCATATTTATCTTCTTGGGCTGAGCCTGCCCTGCACAGATGTTGGACTTGTACGCGACTGAATTTACTTGTTCGTGATGTGGACAGGCCAACCACTATCTTTAAGTGAGATAAACTTAAAGTGTGTGTGAGTGTTTGATAGATGCATATCTGATGCAGCAGACCTGTCTGACTAAACAGAGAAATCTCAAGCTGGCTATCTTCGAGGTCACAAACAGGAACATACTGACAGTACAATATGACGTTAGTACAAACAAGTACAAACTAAGGTCTTCGGTTCAGCGGAAAAATACAGTGGAAGCTACTCAAACTGAAGCCAATTCTAACAGCTATTCCAAAAGCAAGGACTGTACTTGCGAACTCGCGGACTTCTGGAGTTTGAACTTGTGGCCAACTTCCAAGTCTGAACTTCCAAAGTCTGCATGTCTGGACTTGTAGACTTAAGAATTGAGAAACGGCCTTAAATACATGTGGTGGCACAATGGCTATTGCCTCCCTCTTGCTGTTACTGCTCCCTCTTCAGTGTTGCATGGAAGCACACGTTGTGTCCCCTGCGGCCAGATGGTATTGGTTGGGAGTTTTACAGCCAGACTGTGATTGCCACTGCTGTTTTGTTACATCTGAAACTCACTTGAATTTTAAATTTTTTTTACTGAGTTTTAAATGCTGGGTTTTATTGAGTGGTCTTAGTGTATTCCTGTTTTTTATATTCCTAATTTGCACCATTTTGTGGTGGTTGTGAGGTTTATTTTGCATAATTTAATTATTATTTCAAACTATCTGATTCATGCAGAGGTGGTGCTAATATTTAAAAGGCGGTTGTGTTATTGTGTGCTATTTTATAGTTGGTGACACTTTTTGTAGGTTTCCTTTTTTAGTCAATTCCTCCACCTCCCTATTTTTTTTTTTTTTTTTTTACAGTTCTCTTTTTAGTATAGATTTTTTTAATTATTAGTAAGATCACTAAAGCCTAGAAACTTACTCATGTCCTTCAGTTTGATGTCTTTTTACATCCTCTAGTTTAACTGCCATTGATTGTATGATGCATCACAGAAGGAGATTAAAAACAGCTATTTAATTCTTCCAAAGCCACGTTTCTTTTAATTCTTTTTGTGAAACTTACCTGTGTGGTCAAACTCCCAGGTTGGCGTTGTCAGATTCTTAACATAGTCCAACTAGAGTTTTTAGCCAAACCCTCATCAAGTTGTATTTGCTATTGTGAAAAATGAACAAGAGAATCAGCCCCTTTTTATGCATTGAATACAGCATTAATTGGCTAATTGCGGTAATCTGAACACTAACAACCAGCACAGGTAACCCTTTCCTAACAATTTTTTTGAGGAATAATTTATGTGAAGAATTGTGCCCGACCTGCACATTATATTTGTACTTTTTGTTTCACGACATGAAAGCATTTTTTGTTGTTGTTGTTAAACAGTTTGGGGAATTTTACACTATTAGTTAATTTGTGTTTATTTTTAAAGATATCCTCAGTTATGCACTTTGGGGGGTCATTAATTCTGACCAGAACTGTATCTGTTTGGAATGGATACACTCAATCTGATGTCCTAGCAAACACACAAAACGGTTGCATGTATTAATTTAGGAAAAGTTCATCTGTTTGAATATAGCAAGGACACGAATGATCAAATGAGAACTGACAAATCAGGTCTTGGTTCATTTTCCTTTCCTTACCTTCACCAAGGTAATCAAAACATTCACTTCGAACCATGCCAACTTATCCTTGTTTCACGATTGTCTGAGCTGTATGACCTACTATTCCTACTATTCCTACCCAAATTCCTACTATTCTGACACAAACAGAAATAAGAATGCCTGAAAAATACAAGTTCAGGAATTGGGATAAGCAGTGAGCATGGCAATATGCTGTTTATTTACTTGTTTTACCAGTTATAACAGACAGGGTGGGATTTATTTATTTTCCACAAATTGAGCAATTTGGCTATTGTCAGGGATTTTGGGTGCTTCTAATGAATTCATCTTTGTTTTGACTTTCTTCACTGTGCCATAGTGCAGAAGGCCTACAAAGAATGCTAATGCTGAGGTTTGGATAAATGGCTGAAAACAGTGCAGGAGGTGGAGGCCATGCACCTGCAGATCCAACCTGTCAATTATCTCCTATTACATGCTCTGTGCCACTTGCATGTCTTTGTAGGACTGAGACAGTGACTTGTACACATGGTGCACTATGTTGTACACATGAACACCGATGACAGAAATTTATGTAACTAATGGAAAAATGCTTGAGAAAATACGGCGCAGCCACTGTGATTCCAAGATTGGAATCATTTGAAAAGCACTTTGTTTGAAACACGTAGCATGGTGAGAATTATGTTCTTCGACTTCTCCAGTGCATTTAACACCATCAAGCCGTCACTGCTCGCCGAAAAGCTAGCAGTGATGTGTGTGGAGGATATCCTGGTGGCCTGGACCCACAACTACCTCACTGGCAGACATCAATATGTCAGACTGCAGGGCTGCCAGTCAGAAATAGTGGCGTGCAGCACTAGTGCCCCCCAGGGAACTGTTCTGTCACCATTTCTACTCACCCTCTACACCTCAGACTTTCAGGCTATCTCCAACAAATGCCATCTACAGAAGCGTTCAGACGACTCCTCCATCGTTGGTTACATCAGCGATGATGGGGAGGAGGAATATAGAGACTACTCAACACCGGCAAGACCAAGGAGACCCATTACCATCCGGGGGGTGGAAGTGGAGATGGTGGACACATACAAGTACCTGGGAGTCCACATGAACAACAAGCTGGACTGGACGGATAACACCGAGGCTCTCTACAGGAAAGGGCAGAGTAGGCTGCTCTTCCTGAGGAGGCTAAGGTTCTTTTACCTGTGTGGCAAGTTGCTCTGTCTCTTCTACCAGACTGTAGTTGCCATTGCCCTCTTCTTCGGAGTGGCATGCTGGGGGGGGGGCAGCAATGGCGCAACAGAGGCAAGTAAGCTCAACAAACTGGTGAAGAATGTGGGCTCTGTAGTGGGAGCCAGCCTGCACAGTCTGGAGTTGGTTGCAGAGCAGAGGACGAGAAGGAAGCTTCTCCTGGACAACTCCACCCATCCCCTAAATAACGAACTGGCAGGAATGAGGAGCACATTCAGCCACAGACTTGTCCCTCCCTGCCAGACCACTAAACGTTTTGGATAATCTTTCATACCATCAACCATCAGATTATACAACCAGACAGTGCACCATAGATCAGGATGGGGGATCTAAGGAGGAACTGAGGTTTTTGCACACGGACTAGACTCATTGCAACTTTGCACATGGACATGACTTGCACTTTGTATTCTTTTCTATTCTGATTTTTACTGCTTAATCTTTTTAATTCTTAACCTTTTTAACTTATATGTCTTGCTGTCTGACAAACCAAATCTCCCCACGGGGACAAATAAAGGTTTCATTCATTCATTCATTCATTCATTCATTCATTCATTTATTCATTCATTCATTCATTCATTCATTCATTCAGCTTAAAACAGCACTGATATGCCAGCACTGATATTCTCACAAAATGGACTTATCCTTAAAAACATGGGGTGTGGGGCATGAGCAGGGTGTTAATTTATGTTTATGTTTGCTTTTAGCTGTCTAATCCAATATATAGTATACTAATGTTATTTAAACATAGAAAAACCAACCAACAATGACACTGCAGCTTTGCTTTGCTTTGAAAATATTTCAATTAATTTTGCCAATATTTCAATTCATTTTGAACAGATTGTATTTGTTTTTCAGATAGACTCTCTCTGTAGTGATACAAAACATGGCTAAAGAGTAAAAAAAATGGGCCAGCTGAATAAAAATTCTTTGTGGCTCTTATGCCCATGTTGGGGCCTCAGTTGATTATACGAATGCAATGAGTCTACTACAAAAGTTTTGTGTCATAGCCATGTCCAATGTATGTCACGCATTAGGCTTATGGAGAGTGCATGCCTTTGGTTGAAATCATTGGAACCATTGTGAAGAATGCCCCCTAAGAATGAATAATCGTTGTTTCTACAGTCAACGTAGAAAAGCACTATATAAATGCAAGTCCATTACCAGTCCATTTACCATGATGGTCACAAGGTCAAAGTCTAAGAATGATCATCAAACCTAACAGTCATATCTTATATTATAAAGTCTGATGTTTGGCTGAGTCTACCTCTCCAGAGGTAAACTTGTTTCTTTAGCGCTTGATGGATGAAATGTATTTTTCTTGGGAGAACACTCTTCATGTAGATTACGCCTAATGCAGTTGGTGAATGAATTTAAGGAACTGATGCAGTGTTTAGCTTTCTCTTAATCGAATGCTTTCTTCTTTAGACACTTTGAATAACATTCTGTTGTTAAGTTTGGGTTTGTCAATTTTCATTTTCATTTTTGATTTTGCTGAATACAGATTTAATCCTAAACACTGAAATGTCAAGTAGGATTCTCGTATCTACTGTATTATCAGTGCTCAAAGCTTATTAGGAATAAAAATCAGTTGAATTTACACATGAAACAGGTAAGGCTTCATATTAAATCTATTTTGCAACTCTCCATTGAATCAAACAACACTCGACTTTCTATTATAGGAAAGTATAGGTGTGTAAGTGGGTGGATTGTCTGCTGCTAAATTTGTGATACCAGTAAAGGGGTGTATCAGAGGTATAGAAAGTTGATAATGCCTATGCTGCCGAACTCCAAAGTCTGCAGCAGATCCCTAGTTCACAGTCATCAGCATGCAGACCAAGTAATACCTCTCTCACTCTCTGTCTGTCTGTCTGTTTGTCTGTCTGTCTGTCTCCCTCTCTCTCTGTCTCTCTCCCTCTCACTCTCTCTCTGTCTCTCTCTCAATCTTTGTCCCCCTCCTGCTTCATTTTCTTCATCATACTCCCCCTCTCTCTCCTACTCCTCTGGCTCAGTGGTGTGTTTCCAAGAGATAAGACCCTTGCTCATTTCACACATGAGCAGTGTGGAGTTGGGTAAGGCTGTGTGTGCATATGTCTTAGTTGTATGTGTGTATACCTGTGTTTGTGTAAGTCTATGTGTGTTGGTGTGCATATGAGTTAGCACACTTATGTATGCATTGAAGGTTAGAGAAGAAGAGAGCAAGTACAGCTACTGACTCCCAAGTTCTCTCTACTTTCTTCCTCTTTACCTAAGCTTTTTGAGGTGTTGATTCACCTATCCTCCAGAACTGTCTGACAAAGGATGAAAGTAAAACTGCACTGCTAAACTCTCAATTTTATTCCGGAAAGTTTATAATTCTCATGCCAAATGCACTGTTTAATGGAAAATTATATGAAAGTGGTTGTCTGTCCTTCACGTGGCACTGCGATGAGTTGGCGACTCGTCCATGGTGTACCCAGCCGTTCGCCCGTTGTCAGCTGGGATCGGCTCCAGGACAACCGCGACCCATAACTGGAATAAGCGGAGGAAGATGAATGAATGAATGAATGTTTAAAATAACAGGACAAAAATATTTACTTTATATTATTATTATTATATCTATATACTTTCAATCCAGCAGCAGCAATGAATAGACATTTCTATTGCTTGGAAATTTATACATATATGCCTCAATAACAATACAGTGAACATAAAGTCACTTGGTGGTAGGCAATGTTTTTTGTAATTTTAAAATTCTATAATTGGATATAAAGTAACAAATAACCATCAGCTGATAATAAGTTCAACCAATGCCATTTCAACTGCAAGTGACCATATTTTGATGAAAAGCTGGCGATGAGCAAGGGGTGAATTTGACTCAGACACATTCATGACTGAGACCATAAAATCATTTTAAGTGCCTGTGTTTTGTGTTGTGTTGTGTTGTGTTGTGTTGTGTTGTGTTGGCTTGATTGAGGTGAATATGTGCTGCGTTGTTGAATGAGCTGCATTTAAAATTGGGGGTTAGCTGGAGCATGGATAACCCACTGCTGGCTGATAGCAGGGTTCAGCATGCTCCAACCCCCATGCCCTTTTGTGCATTTAAAAGTAGGGAGACAATCCATCAAGCGGGGGACGGACAGAGAGTGATGCCACAGTGAAGGAGCGCCACCCTCTGACCTTCACCTGCCAACAAGACTTCCCCCTAAGGCCCTAGGGGTTTATGTCGTGCAGCGTAATGCTGAACCGCCCCAAGGCATCACCAGGACACGCAGCTGGCACCATCCTGCCCCACCATGGGCCGCATGTCCAGAGAGGCACAAGCGCCCCTGCAACAAGAAACCCCATGCCGAGGACAGCAGCATTGTCAATGAGCCCCGCCCATTCCCATTCCCCCAGACACCCCCCGACGCATGCCCACCTCCCGTCCTTCTACCCTCAAAGACCTGGCTCTCCCCGAATGACACATCCTGGGGGCCACCGTCAGATCTCCATTAAGCTCCATGAAAATGGGGCCGTCCCACCTATGTCCCCTGCCACAGTCCCCACCACCGGGAGAGTACTCCATTCCTCTGGGTCGACATACATCAAGCCCAGGGACAGCGCGGGACCCCACCACATGAGGCCAGAACCCCAGACCCACCGACACCCGAGACGCACCCTAGCCCAAGTCCGAGGCCCACACCATCTTCTACCCCCTGAGGACCCACCACGGGGAGCAAGGAGGGGCCCACTGCACCCCCACCCTGGCCCCTCAAGAGAAACCCACAGCCCCCCAGAGTGTGCAACCCCAGGCCAACCAGCTCCCAAAGGCTGCAGGACACTCACAACCACTCGCAAGGCCTCCACCACCAAAATGGGAGATGAGTGGCCAGGCACCGACCCCCGCTAACGCTTAATAATAGAATTGATTAGTGGGGCTCAAAAGGATCTAAATTCAACCAGTTTGTTTTTTGAGGAGGCAAACATACTCTCTTGGGAAACATTGTCCACCAGGAAATTTCTATATTGTGACATACTCTAGCTCTTTTTTGATTTCCAGTTCATGAGGATGAGTTTTCCTGGTGATACTTAAGGCAGTGAGAATTAAGCAGGACTTGTTTATGTCCATATTGGTATTAGTGAGGTTACCTAGCAGGCAGAGTGAGGGGGAAACCAGGATGGGACATCCGAAACATGCTTACATGTTTTCACATATCCTCTGGACAAATTGATTGACAAGTGCACATAATCACACAGTATGCATTTAACTATCTGGTGTGTTATGAATACAGTGTATGGAGATGTTTCCATGCCTCACCCATTCCGAACAACCTTTGTCCTGTGTAATGAGTTCTGTGCAGGATTTTGTATTGTATGAGTAGTAGATTGAAACTTTTGGTCATTATGAAGGTATTGAAACAGAAATTTTGGTCTGGGTAAATGGATAGCTCAATCTCCCATTTAGAGGTTGGGAGGGAGATAGTACAATCTGTTTTAGCAGGTAATGCATTCCTTTTGGATAGCATGTGCTTCAACAAAAGGTCTAAAAAATCTTTTACTGTCTGAGGTAGTTCAAGGTCCAAGGGACTAAAAGTGAATCTCCCTTGGATTATGGCTTTGAGTTGTAAGTATTGGAGAAATATCTTAATATATATATTATATATTATATATTAATACCATATCATCCCACCAGTGCATGAAATGGTGCAAAGTTGTTGCTTTGGATGATGTGTTCCAGGTGTCTTACCCCCTTATCCTGCCATAATGGGAAATTTGGCATTTTGGGTTTTTTTTGTTTTTGTTTGTTTTGTAAGATGTCAGGATTGTTGCAAATTGGCGTGAGTCTGCATGGGATAAGTGAAGACCTGCTGATTTTAAGAAAATTCAGGATAGCCAGGGTTTAGGCTCTGAGCCAGGGAGGACATAAATCTCACAGGGCTGGCGGCACGCTTTGGCTCTATCTCAAGCTCTATTCTTAGTCAGGTTGAAATGTGCGGCAGTCACAACCAGGTACAAGCTCTATGTTACACAGGGCCGGTGGCATGCTGGTCTTAATTTTAACACAGGAAGCACTTATATCAACAGCCAATTCTAACAGTTCAACAGTTGCATCGAATATGTGCTATCCAAATGCTAAACAAGCTAAATGCGAAATAAAGTTCCTAGAGAGATGGCTCAACTGGGAAGCGTGGCAAGCAGCAGCAAACTCTGAGCACAATGGGTTTAAATTCTCAAAACAGTTTAATCAAGGTTCAGCACACTGCACTTTCTAGGTGTAATGCTGTGTGTCTACTCCTCCAGCAGACAAGCTGCGCTCAATGTAAGCTTTTGGTTTAGTTAATTTCGATGTAAAATTTTCAGTGAAGTCAGAAAGTCACTAGTCACGATTGTGGAAAAATTGCCAACAGTACTCTGCCTCATAAAGGATACCATCTGTTGTGCTCACAATGTTTGGCAGTGTTGATATTATAGGCCTTGCGCAGAGGCACCATAGATGTTGTTCTTAACGTTATTGTTAGCAAAATTAGTAAAATATTAATGTTGAAATATTAATGATTCCTATAAAATAATAATGGAATTTAATTTAAATGAAATACATCTCAGGGCACCAGATAACCAAAATCACAAAATCAGTCTCAATAAAGTTATACTAACTCTTAATACAAAACTTGATTAATAATTCTATGAACAACTATAATAAAATTTCTGTATCAACAGGAGTACAGGTGACGGATTTGGAGTCTTACAGTGCAAAGGTTGGCAAGATTTACTTTGTACAATATCAACAGACAGGCAAGTTTAACGAAGTTTATTGAACACCAGAAGTGTAGCGCCTCACCAACAGCTTCAGATAAAGGAGGTTTACATTTACCTCCAACAGCATAAAAGTCCATGTGTTGCTCACAGAAGAACAAAGAACTGCCCCCCCCCCCCCCC
>CAAKHG010027401.1:10700-26711 GCA_901007715.1 Dactylopterus volitans | reverse complement strand
CTTGAGACAGTGGTCCTCATGGGTGGGGAACTGTGCAAGCAGCTGGCTTGTTTTAGCTTGAACTTGGGAGTGTCGCTGTGTGTAAGTGGGCTGAAGTTTACGGCAAGAGATAAAGAGTTCCAAAGGTAAAAGCGCACACAAGTTCTGTCCGTGTGCGGTATAGTTAAAAAAAATAAAAGAACGTCAGACCACATCAACACCTGCATGAGGGCGGAGGATGAATGTGTCAAACACTGAGTATTAATCACACCAGTGCAAAGCAGACATCAAGGAAACGGCGTCCCGCAGGGAAATAGATTGAAGGAAGTTAGCAGAGTGTGACGTGATGTGAGGAACCTGTGAACCCGTTTTGCATGGGAGGACAGAGTGGGCATGTGCACCACTTGTTAACGGACGGGTGGGGTGTGAAGGGAAAATGTCTGAGCCCTTTAACATTTCACCACTTAACAAAATATACACTTTGTCCGAGAGTTTGCCGGCCATCTACGCTACACCTTCTTTGACAGATGTGAACAGGACAGACAAAGAGCTGCTACTGAAACAGATGCTCCAGCTACATTTATATGCTCATAGAGGAGGGAGTTTGTGTCCCGCGTTTATGTTTCCTCGCGTATTAGACTGTATAAACTTGTAATGTATCTCGGACTGAAGATTTTTGAACATTCTGCACACAAATGAACTAAACTTATCCAACTTTCCTATCAAGCATCATTTAAAAAAACAGTTTATGTTGTAACTGATGCTTTTTAAATGGCAACCAATTTATTAATGCTATCAGAATCATAGCGAGGTGCCTCTAAGCATCTGAAGCAAAAAGTAATTAACAACTTTTACAAATGTGATTCTACAATATTCTTGGTGAATTTAAGAGCTAATAAGACGAGGCAAAGTTTTCAAGAAACGGCTTGTATGTTACCTACAAAGCACACGTGACCAATTAAACCACGAGCTGCAATCTGGAAGCTTTCACAAAGGGTTTGTCTAAACTCATGATACAGGTTTTACAAGACTCTAAGGAGTTTCTAAAGTCTTTGCTAGAACTTGTCGAGGCCGCCTCACTGCAAAGTAATACCGGAAACTGAACAGCTGTCATAGAAATGTGTGATTCAATATCGCTGTGCTGCGATGACGCTGAAAACCTGTCGCTTGTGGCACTCTGTCCGGGGAAATGGAAACCCTGTTGTTGCGGTTAAAAAGCCACAGATGTGCGCATCTGAAACTCGTGTGAGAACTTTATTTTGCAGCTAAATGTTGCTGTTGTATTGCTGTGACAACTTTCAAGTGAGTTTTGGAAGATACACACTTCCCCACCCACACTTTGACACCTAATGGGTTCAAACCGCTGCACACACCACAAGGGAATTGTTACGCAATCATCCGCATAGAAAGGCGGAGGAAATTTGATAAAGGGGAGCCCAAAAGTGATCTGTGTGGAGTATTTGAGACCACATGTCCTCTATGGAACTGTTGAGTCAATTGCCGACATGATAGTCAATTCACCATATCGGCTCCTCTTGTTGAAAGACCTGAATATCATTGGCGCCCATGCAGTTAGACTCCTTTTAGACAGTTTATGGTAAACCTAACTACATCTGTGGGATGTGAGGCTTTTGCGAGCAACTGTACCTGTCTTACCATTTGATTGATGACTACTGATGATGACATTCAGTAGGAGGTGTCACATAGTAAGCCCACAGCTGCCACTGGGCATTTCCACAGGACTGTGGAGACTATGGTGAACCCTTTCCATCTTCCTCTGAACATGGCTGTTACGTCAAGGACTGTCAAAGCAAGACGGAAGGGGGGTGGGGGGTGGGGGTCAGCGTGAATTCCACTTGTCAACATCAGATTCCTTCTTGTGCGCATCTTGTCTTAACATCCGAAACATCAAGCAGCAACAAGAACTCACAAGGCAACTACGTCCTATATTATCTGATGAGGTATGGAGTTATTGAAAGTGGCTTTAAAAGCACTATGTGTTTAAGTAGGTTATCTGCCAGATTCGTTCATGCCACACTCCTAACAAAACAGGGCAACGTTGTTACTTGATCCGCCTCTGGGTCCATAACTTTACCATAATAATAATAATGATGATGATGATGATGATGATGATGATGATGATGATGATGATAATTATTATGATGATGATTATTATTATGATTATAAGTTAATCATCATCAATAATCATAATAATAATCATCATCAATAATCATCATCATCATCATCATCATCATCATCATCATAATAATAATATATTACATTACTATTAATAAATAACTGCTGTACCTGCTAAAGGAGGGGCAAAAACTCGTGCAGAATTAAACCAAATTATCAACACGGTCAAGATAAACTTTCTAATTTATAACATTCATAAGTGGAATCAGCCTACAGATTGCTGTAGCTTGCTTTGCTCAGTTTTTACCAAGGCCACTGTTGTGAAAAAGCAGCCACCCACTTGGGTTGTCCGTTCGATGCCAAATTTTCATTTTGAGTTGTCCAGATTTATTGCACCTTGTTTGTTTTGCAATCGCAGCAAAGCTGGCTAAGTAGGCCAATTAAGTACTGTTTTCATTGCATGAGGGGAGATTATTCATTACCTCATCAACCGGCGACAGATGCGAGCATCTATGGGCTTTGGCCTCCTGGCCTGCCAAAAGTTTGAGTCCAGTGCGGGACTGAGCTTCTCGATATAACACAATGCAGGTTACACATTTTTTGGTAAACATAGTCATGTGGTGTGAGAATGCTAAATTTAGCATTCA
The DNA here is from genome assembly GCA_901007715.1 of Dactylopterus volitans. NCBI lineage: Eukaryota > Metazoa > Chordata > Actinopteri > Syngnathiformes > Dactylopteridae > Dactylopterus > Dactylopterus volitans. The sequence goes on along the minus strand of CAAKHG010027401.1, from coordinate 23,949 downwards.
GCTGAAAAGCAGAGCATGCCGCTTGTATGGCAGGAGACTCCCCTCGTTAACTCAAATATACAAAAGCATTGAAGCGGTCTTTTTCGATGCGTCAGAGCCGACATTTGTCATTAGCAGAAATAATAGGCACACTCAGACGCGACAAAGCAAACCAGAGACATTGTTGCCTTGGCAGAGGATGCAAGGAGTGAATCAGTGCACATTTAAGGCCACGGTGTTCTCACGCCCGGATGTGTTGAAGTGAAAAGGACTGGCAGTCGCGAGGCGGACAGGTGCAGGTGATCGTCCCAGTAAAGCGCTGGAATTTCTCCAAAGGGATTTACATGATGTATCTATAGCAGGCCCAGAAAGCATTCTCTTACAAGGAGCAGGACAAGAACATGAGTAGCCAGCTCAGAGGAACACGCATTCCTGCTGAATGAAAAATGTGTTTATCCAGTGGAGCCTGACGGAGGGAACTCCACGCTGACCCCTCAGACATTCCCGCCTGACAGTGTCATCCCGTTACTGCCTGCAAAGTCTCATAAAGACCAGCTGAAGCATAGATGCTTTGTTGACACTGGACTGCTTTAATGCCAGTGGGGATATACGCTGAACATCCTGACCACGGCACGGGCGTCGTGTAGTGAGGTGTTGATGAAAAGCAAATAGAGCGGCTGTAGAACTGTGGATCATAAGGCTTTTCGTCCTTTGACAAGAAAAAAAAAATTGTGTCAGAGGTTTGAGCAGCTTTCTTAGCCGTCCTCCGCACTTGATTCGCCGATGCTTAGGGACTGGGCTCGGTCAATTATGAATCTGGCTGTCTCTGACAAGCTGCCCCAGAAGTTGAGAGATGTGTTTAAATATTGGGCCGGCGCCACTTGTCCAAGCATTCCTCCAACCTTGGCTGTGGATAATGACCTTCAGCTGTTGGAAGTGGAAACTCTGCAGAGAGATGGTACTTTCAACCTCACTGGCCGGCTTAGGTTAAGACGGCCGGCACGCCTGGCCCGTTGTGGAATACCACTCCCAGCATCCGTGCTCTCCCTGCTGTTACGTTACACTCCACAATAACACTAAAGCAAATCCCTCGCTCTCCATGTTGTGCACTCTCTCACATTTGGGCTACAACATGAGGGGTTATTCCGTTGAGTCTTGCCTAACAGGCGAATCAAGGACACCGATGCTCCTGCCATGTAATGACTCCTCCCCTCGGAGAACTTGCCTGTTTTTACCAGTGGAATTCATTGAGTGACTTGCCCTCGCATATTATCATCATCTTCATCTCTAACAGGGTCAGCCATTCAGAGACGTCTCCAGGGTGGAAATGTCCTGTGAATAGAACAGATAGAGGGAGCATTTCAGATGCCTCACTCGTTTGCTCCAAACCCAACCCCCCTCATGCACCCACTGTTTTTTTTTTTGTTTTGTTTTTTATCCTTTGTGGTACATGTGTATGACACTTTGAAGACCATTGTCACGATGTAAAACATGCCCCCGACCTCTTGGGGCTAAATGTTGTATGTAATCTGATCTTGACTGCATTTTCATCGGCCTGATATGAAGGAAATGATCTTAACAGTGAAAATTGATGACATACTTTTATAGGACCTGCATGATGCATTTAAACATAAATGCAATTCTTCAGAAACACTTTCCTTGTACTCCACTGCACTTGAGTGAGGCTTTTTATCTTGATCTTATAATGTTGATTAAAGATTTTGAGGCCATGATTTTCAGTGTTTTTTAACTTAATTGCCGAAAGATGTACCATATGTCAATGTCTCCATTGGAAACCTGGGTTGGGGTGTTAAAATAAGGAGGTTTATTAATTGTCCTCAGTGGAGCTGCTCCCGGTTGTGAATGTAGAGTATTGTACAGGGCGTGTCTCAGAAAGAGCAAACGGGCTTTACTGTCCCACATTATAACAGTGAAGGAAAACTTTTAGAGAAAGTAGGGCTGCCTGAAGTCACAAAGAATATTCCGGCATTGTGGACGCTGGCGTTCAATCCCGTACGTATTTGGCAAAGAGCTGGAGCTGCAAATGTGTTTGCGCTCTTTAAGAGTGCATGTGTAGCGTGCACCCGAGGAAACCGGGAATTCAGCAGCAGCAGCAAGGTGGCAGGTGGAGAATGATTTATTCTTAGCCCACTAGACACCATGATGATAGTGGACACAGACCGGACAACCTGTCACCGCCACCCTGAAATCTGTGTGGACAGCTATGCCCGAAACATATAAAGGCCTTCCAGTTATTATCTCTTTCCCCTCTCCTTGTGTTCATTTGCGTCCATAAATAGTTCTTCATGGCGCTGCCGCTGCTTTTTAATACTCTTCGTCTTCGCGTGCTTGCTTCGCCACTAAGTCTTGTCAAAGATAAAACTCTTTGCCCTGTCTGTCTGTGGCCTGATACTGAAGTATCAGTGACTGAGAGGCTTGTTTGTTGGAGTCTGAATGTATAGAGTGGGCAGGTCAGCCCACAGCAGCAGGAAGTCTGTCAAGCAGTAGGAGTAACTACAAGCTAAGCAAGGTTTGACAGTACGAGTGACTGGCCTGATAATAAAGTCAGAGAGTCTTGCCACTTGCATTTAACTGGGCGACGGTGCCGGAAAATGTTTTCACACTTCTCATTCAGTCTGTCAGTGGGTCAGATGCAGCAGCGCTGAGCCCATTAGCGCAGCCCCGTCAGTGTTTAAATGTCCATATTTGGTGAACTGATGATTTAAACTCATTAACTTGTGTCCTATAATGTCCACACACTTGCAACACGCACAACAGTCAGGCCGTGAAACAATGACCCTCTGAGAGATGATGATTAAGCCGCACCTCTGTCACTAAATACTCTGAGTTTTTGGGATTGTTTCGGTGGACTGATATCATGAGGATGGCCAGAAATTTGGCAGGAAGGTCGCTGGAGTGGGAGGACAGCAGCTCTGTCCCCGCTGCTGGCCTGTCTGATTGTTCTCTGTCTTGCTGGGAAACAGGAAGTGTTATGCTGCAATATTTCAACCATTTCTGACACATGACTTCCTCCCCGATTGTTGCCTTCACTCGTAGCCATATCCTGTTGATAATCGTTAAGGCTTCAATTAAAGCGTTGCCTAATTTCCACGCACTCTCAGTGTATCCGCATGAAAGCAAGGCGGTAAGCATCAGCGCAATAATGTCCGTCTCTCTCAAATTCTGTGTCCACAGTGGGCAGTTTGCGATCGTCAAGCGCTGCATAGAGAAGAGCACAAGCCTCGAATATGCGGCCAAGTTCATCAAGAAACGGCAGAGTCGGGCCAGCAGACGCGGCGTGAGGCGAGAAGAGATCGAGCGGGAAGTGGACATCCTGCAGCAGCTCCAGCACCCCAACGTGGTCGCGCTGCACGACGTGTACGAGAACCGCACCGACGTGGTGCTCATCCTCGAGTTGTGAGTCACGTGACGCACCCACATTTAAAAAGAGCAAATCTCCGTCTCGCTGGCCAAGTCGCACGTTTTTATAAGTGTCAAAAACATGTGCGCCCGTTCTTTCCTTCTTCTTCCAGTAACGCGATCGAAGCCCGCGGTGTCTCTGCTTCAGACCGCGTTGTATCGGCGCAACAGTCGGATTCATGTTTGTTTAACCTGAGTTTGCTGAAAAACCTCAGCCGGGGTCACAAAGAAGCGAATGTCTCTCACAGAATCAAGAATGCTTTTTCTGAAAAGAGGCCGCGTCTGGGTCCAGAAATTTCCTGGGAACACGCAGGGCCCAATTAGGATTAATTGAAAGCGCAGTTCAATCAAAGCGGGAATGAACAGGCGGACGGTTGCCGTTGGCCGTGGCATCTCGCAGTGTGCTTCACTCAGCCGGCATGATTTCTTTTTATGAGTGTACAAAAACAATTGTGCCGGCCCGTCAAAAGACGCTTTATATTTGCAGCATTTCAAGAATTTTATAATGAAAAGTAAGTGGGGCAAGCTAAATCAAAACAGACATGGATTGTTGGTACAACCAAGCTAGCAAATGTATCTAAGGCATCCAGTGCATCCAGGTCCTGAGAACACACTCTGATAATGTTGAAGAGAGCCCTGGGTCGAGATTATCTGAACCCCCCCCGTGCGTGTGTGTGTGTGTGTGTGTGTGTGTGTGTGTTGCAGGGTTTCAGGAGGTGAGCTCTTCGATTTCTTGGCTCAGAAGGAATCTCTCAGTGAAGAAGAGGCCACTCAGTTTATCAAACAGATCCTGGATGGGGTCCAGTACCTCCACTCAAAGAAGATTGCGCATTTTGATCTGAAGGTACAAAACGAGTCATCGCTATTTTCCGCGCCGAGGATAAAATTCCTCCGGCTCCATGCAAAGACGAGCAGGACACACCATGAAATGCATACAGCAGATGTCTGATGCACGCGTTGGCCCGGAGTTCGGCTATTCAAGTCTTGTATTATTCATATACACTTCCTGTTTTCTGAGGCGTACGTCCATACTTGCGGATATAAACGCCACGAGGTTATCTGGGCAGTTTGAGACGGCAGCGGCTCCCAGGCTGCACTCTGATAGTCGCTGTCCTGTTTCTCTACAGTGGCGAATCCTCATCCTTGACGCCTTTCATTTGGCATTTGAAAGAAGAAGGAAAAAAAACACTTAGGGAAGGGCTGGATTCAGCCCGTGCAGGGGCTTTACAACCCTTAGTGCACAATGACAGATTTTTGTGCTAATTAGAGATTAACATTTCTGCAAAAAAATAATAGTCTGCCGCAGAATCTCAGCAGGACTGATGCGTCAGACTTTCATAGGACTCAAAGAAGGATGGTTCTGTAAATATCCTCAAAGCATGCTTTGCCCTAATACTTGTTTTTCTTTAACGCTTGCGCAAAAAAAGGCTCCTTCAGGTAACTTGCAATATCACGTACGCATCGCCCGCCCATTGCATTCGTTGACATTTGTTGACAGCTCTGCTCTTTCTGCGCCCTCAGCCTGAAAACATAATGCTGCTGGACAGGAGCGTGCCCCTGCCCCGCATCAAAATCATCGACTTTGGACTGTCGCACAAAATAGAAGACGGGGCTGATTTTAAGAACATTTTTGGGACCCCTGAATTTGTTGGTAAGTGTTTTTTTGTTTTTTTCGAGCAGACTCATGGCAGTGAAGAAGTATGCTTGCACTGTGGCACGTGATAAGAGGAGACTTGGTGTTTGGCTCGGTGCTGTTTGTGATGCAGGAGTGTCTATTTTCAGCTCCAGAGATAGTCAACTATGAGCCACTGGGATTGGAGGCAGACATGTGGTAAGAGCTTTTAATTACCTCTGACTCTGCTGCCTTCCATACAGCGGCCTGTGGCGCATAACTGGATTAACCCTGTGCTGTTTTTTCGCAGGAGCATCGGAGTCATCACATATATACTGTAAGTTGGGGTGATTTGGGATCATGAACGAGGCTCTTGATGCGCCTTTGGGGATTGTCGGGGGAGGTCTCAGTCGGCGTGCTGTCGTTTCAGTTTAAGCGGCGCCTCGCCTTTCTTGGGCGACACCAAGCAGGAGACGCTGGGAAACATCTCGGCCATGAACTACGAGTTTGACGAGGAGTTCTTCAGCAACACGAGTGAGCTGGCTAAGAGCTTCATCCGGCAGCTCTTGGAGAAGGACACGAGGTAAAAGAAACCAGCCTCTGATAAACAGAGGAACGTCTGAAGGTCAAAGGACAAGTCTGACACTTCCAGCACAAAGCCCAGTATTAGAGGTTTCGCGGCGGTAAATCTTAAGCGCATTAAAATGTGCAGCCCTGATCCGAATCAGAGGGCCACAGAAAATTAGAGCAAGGATTTGATCACATTTGGTATTGCTCAAATCCAGTGACACCACACTCAACGGAATAAGCCAAATAAATGTTATTCAGACTGCAAGCAAATTTCCAGAGGCCAGGCACGGTGCATTACCTGCCGCTGCACGTGACACTTCGTTCTTGTTGTGTAACGCGCCTCCATTTTAACCGTGCCGCCGGGAAACCGAATAGTCCTGTGAAAGTTGTGCAGAGCTGAGAGTACTCCTGAGAGGTTCGCGTCCTAAAGCATGACTGTGCTCTGATGGGCTGTTTGGGAGTATTTACTCAGCTGCATCTTCCTCTTTCTCGCCCTGCATTTAGGAAACGGATGACCATACAAGACGCCTTGAACCATCCGTGGATTAAGGTAGGCACACGACTGATGCTGTGTCTTGGCATGTTTCTGTATCCTCTGGAGGTCGGAACTCCACCCCGCCATGTCTGACAGCATGTAGCAATTGCAAAGGTGTAACATTAGGCTAATGGGGTCCAGAGGCTCAGAGTCCCCATGGTCACACACACTCACAATGTTTTTCTTTGTTGAAAACAAAATGCACCGCAGTTACAGTTACAATACGTGTATTGTAGCCATCACTCTACCACCCACCGACACACACACCCCATTCCCACCCCGGGAGGTTTTTTTTTTTTTGTTTTGTTTTGTTTTTGTTTTTTTTACACCCACCAACAAAACTCCACACAGTCCTTCATAGCAGAAACAGAAGCCATCAACCTGAAGCCAGATCTGAGAAATTGTGTTTTTAATGGCATGTACATTTAACACCATGTAATGCTGAAGATGTTTGTACCAACACTGGCTGCTGAGATGCATGTGAATGTCGTTTTGTTTGTTTTTTTAAATTTCATTTGGTCTTGGATGTGGAGTCCTCTTCGCCCTGTTTGGATACGCGCATGAGGCCAGGAAACATAACACACTCATCAGGAATGCCTATTGTTTGCCGGCGCTCTTACCTGCCATGGCTTTCACTGTAGGGTCACACACTAATCCTGCTGTGGCCCGAACGCCTGCTGGGACCTTCACCGCTACTTGTGTTTTCAAGAAACAACAATGAGACAGCCTCTCACCCAGTGTCCCTCCTCCCCCATCCCTCTGTCTGAAGTCCCGTGGCCACATGGAGGACAGTGCTGCACCCGAGGCTGAGAGGAAAACAGAGCCGCTGAAGACAGAGCGTCTTAAAGAGTACACCATCCAGTCCCACTCCAGCGTGCCCCAGAACAACACATACGCCAACTTTGAGCGTTTCGCCCACATGGTTGAAGACATTGGCCTGATGGAGGTGGGGCTGTCAGAGGTGGAGGGAGCCCACCACACGTTGCAAGGGGACGTCGAGGCCCTGCTCTCCATCTTCAACGACAAAGAGGCCTGGTACAAGGAGGAGAGCGAGACTGCCAGGAACAGGATCTCTCAGGTCCGCTATGAGTTCCGTAAAGCGGTGGCCAGCAGGAGGCTGCTGCAGGAGGACATTAATGGCGTAGATGCCAGTCTTGAGAGCATCAGAGGGAAATACCAACAGAGGCAGAGTCATCTGGACGCCCTTAGGCAGGAGCTGAACTCTGAGCTGCAGTGGCTGCAGGAGGTGCTGAGCTCACTGCATCCAGAGGGAGCCAGCGGCAGCATTCCCAGCGGCAGTCCGAGCACAGACGTGAGGCAGGCGCTGACAGAGCTGCTGCATCAGTCCTGCAGAGGGGAGCGGCGCCCCGAGGCCACGCCGCTACTCACAGAGTCTGGTTGATCTGCGCAGAGACGCACTTTTATTGAGCTCCGATTAATCTTAATTTGTTTCTTTTGGAAAAAAAAAGACTTTTCGGATTCACCACAGATTGTTTGTCAGCCACACAAATGATTGAATGTAGGTTTGACATTTTCCTTTATAACTTGTTTTCCTGGTGTTTGCAACCAAAGGAATTCCCAGACATTTTGGGAAATGCATTCATTTTTACCCCGGCCATAAGTTTTATATAAGATGACTGACATTCTAATCTCTTAATAGTGAATATGATGCTGTTTGAAGACAGGAGGTAGGCAGAAATAGCTTGCCTGGCTCTGTCTGGAGGTTGAAAAGAATCCTCTTTCTGGCACCTGTGACAAGTTATAAGACCTTCCTGTCCTTGCTTATGCACTGGACTGTTTTGTTCGCTCTGGACAGAACCATGCTGGCTGTTTCACCTTGTTTTCAGCACTTCTTACCATTGTCGAGCCTCAGCCTCATGTTTACTAAACAGACAAGAGAGTGTAATCAGTCTTGTTCACCATGCAGTGAGTATGCATGACCACAGTGACATCAGGTTCCACCATCTGTTCAGATGTTCCGACACTGAGAAGTGTTTTTTTCTAACTTTGGCGTTCTTTTGCTTTTAAATCGGATTGTAGGAAAAAAACATGGATGCTAAAAAGAGGATGTGGAACAACCAAAATATTACTCTTCCTGACTTATTATCAGGGACACTGCTAATAAAATCTGTTTAAATTTTTTTGATTACATTTTATTTGCATACCACCAAAATCATTACAGGGGTTTTCTGAAGGCACTTTTTTTTTTATTACAGAGCTAGTTTACAGACCAAACAGTTCCCCCGATGAGCAAACACTTAACAACAGTTAACTGTTAACACAAAATATTGCATATCAATATGTCAAATTTGCACCATTGATCAAAAGTTTCAGTCTTTGATCCAATTTCCCCAAAATGTGGAATATAGTGACATAAAAAACGGCACAGTTGTTAGAAGTATTCTTGAGATTATTATTCTTGAAGCATCGATTTGGTATCTTTTGATTTCCGCATGTAAAGACCATGAAGATATATACTGTTCTTTTTTCAATGCGTCAGTTATGAGACGGTTTCATAGTTGTTTTTAATGGAATGTATTAAAAGTTCACTTTATAAGTTTATTTTCATTCCGTTCCAGTATTTTGTCGATTGTAGTAATGTATTTACAAAGGTGATTTATTGTGAAGTTGCATGTGTGGTCACAATTTTAGGCTTATTTTTTATTAATTGAATTGTGCACTTTTACTGAAGACTGAGTTTATTTATTTATTTTAGAGATATTTTTTAAGAATTTCTTTCTTGGAGATGTTTTTTTTTAAAAACAGGAAGAGCACCATCTGTGATCAGACCTTATTGACTTGTTCTGCTCTTGTGTGTTATTTTAGCATCTGAACAAATTTTCATGTCTTGCACTTTTTTTTGCCATTGTTTTGATGACACACACCTGAATAAACCTAAGCTTTATTACGTCCGAATGAATGCGAGGATTTAATTTATTTCCTGCTGTATGATGGATTTGACTATTAAAGCCAAACCAACATCATGTTTCATCCCCCACTGTGTTTCTACAGCCGGTGAATCCCAGGCAGGCCATGGTGAAGAGGCTGTCAGTGGTCAACTTGGAGAACTTCAAGAGGCAGTACGCCAGACGCAGATGGAAGGTAAATTTCTGAAGCACAATTTTCTTGCGGCAATCAAAAATGTCACTCTTGTCCGACTTTCCCCATCATTTTCCCTGTTGCAGCTTTCATTCAGAATCGTGGCTCTGTGCAATCACTTGACGCGGATCATGAAGAAGGGCAACAAGCTGCCTCAGCAGGATGTGGTATGAACACCCGCTCTTGTAAAGATAACATTCTACTGGCTCCGTTTGGACTGAGGAGCAGCTCTGCAGCAGTTGTTTATCTTAATAATTTAGCAGCAACAATGTGAGCGTTGCATTGGACTCAACATGTGTGGAGACGGCATTCTGACGTCTAGATATTTGACTTCTTGATATCAGGTTTTGTAGGTCCTCTTTCACCGCGCCAACGGTGGCGCGACTGTTTCTCAATTCAAACATCTGGTTCTTTCAGAGGGATTGTGAAAGTGACCAAGAGGAAGATATCCTGAAGAGAAGACCGAGGACCAGAAAGAGAAGCAGCACTTCCTGAGATCACTGTCAGATGTGTCTGTGACAATGTTCCCTTTGCAAAGCAGTGACTCTCCTCTCTTTGACTCACACTTTGCAGCTGTCGTGGAGCACTCAGCTGCAGTATCTGTTTGAGTGACTGCTCAATGCGCAGCCTCCTCTGTGGTCAAGAATGCTTTGTTTGTCTTGGTGACGCACAAAACCAGCAGATACCCTGCTGCATGCTAGACAGCATTTTGCGTTTTTTTTTATTTTTTATTTTGTTTTGTTTTGTTTTTTTTTGTCAGTAGCATAAGAAGATATAACTGGATTGTTGTCGACAGGAGCTGAGGAACGCAGGCAGGTTTCCCTAATAAAAGCAGTCTTAGGAATCCTTCAGCTGTTGTTTGATGGTCAACTGTTGACAAACTGATTCTATTTTTATTTTTTATTTTTATTTTTTATTGTGTAGGCTGCCTGTAGGGATGTGGTTTGTGGAAAGTGCTGTCAGGTAAAGGGTTTTAGCGCTGCAGGACGGTAACCAAATGTTTACATGACACTCTGCTTAACGGACAGCAGTTTCCTTGTAAACACACACGCCATCAGTGCACTGGATGTAATTACAGGACATGCGCAAAAACTGTAGGTTTCTCGTGACAATCTTTACATTTCATGCAAACTGTGTAACAGGTCTGCAAATAACAGCTACACATATCTATACATATGTGAAATAAATGTCTCAGTTGAATCTCTTAATGCAACTGTTTTCCCTTAATACATGTTTCATGTGTTTATGTTGTAAATAAATATCGGCCAAATGTCTTACTGTAATTTACATTCAGTTACATGTTTCCGCTGTTCACTTGTATTTACTGTAAATTAAAATGATGTTGGATAAGTTAATGGGCACCATTGTTTGTGATTCTTTTTTTTATAACTTCATCTATTTTGGCAATACATAATACATATTAGTGTGTCTGTGAGCTTGTCTGTACTTCACTATCACTAAATGACTTTATGTTCAACAGTTATGGATATTAAACTATGGGAGGTCTAAGTAAAAAAACACAGTTCCACCCTTAATGGGATCAGTCAGCACCATTTACATATAAAATCTAATTTTCGCAACTGAATCGTGAGATCGCAATTTAAAGATATTAGAGATCATGATTCAGTTTACTAAACTGTTATATATAGACTCTGTTATTATTCTATTAATCATCGTAGAAAGAGATCCTGTGTCAATGAAATGAAAATTCAGCTATCATCTCATATCTTTGTAATGTCTGACTGTATTGTCAGAGAACAATAGCAGAATTCTTGTTCTTTAAAGAGAAAAGAGCTGAAGCAGCCAGACTAATTTACAACTTTGAATTGCTTGTTTTTAAGACTATGATATAAATGTCCTCTGCAACGAGAGCACTGCCTGTCTCTGTGTCTTTGTCAGCTCAGTTAACCGACCACCTGTAAGTAGCTAGCTGGCATAAGAGGAGATGGGAGCAAACATCTGGGGCATGTTTGGGGGGGTCACTCATCTGCACGCAGCCCGATGGAGCCCATCTCCAGACTGGTGGCTCTAAATATTTCAGCCATGTCTGGATGAAATATGAACCGGGTCTTTTGTAAGCGTTGTCATTGCTAGAGAGTGAAATGGCATGCCTTCCAGTCAGTCAGCCGTTACGGCCTGATGCATTTCATGTAACAGTATCACACCTGGTATGCTGGGATCAAGTCTGTGGTCTACCAGTAACAGGGTTTTGTGCGTCTGGGATGCCGGCAGATTTACAGTGGAACAAGGCTGTTCACACGGACAAATAAGGCCTGATGTTTGCAGCCATATGCTGCGTATGAAACACAAAACCTCGTCCGTCATTGAGATACAGATGCCTTTGAAGCGGCGCTTGACTCAGGGATGTGTCATGTGTCAGGAAGCCAAATGTGACGTGGTCTGCAAGAGGAGGCACAATTCAGTCACTCACTTCAACAAGAATGCTACTGTGAGCTACCTGCAAATGAGTATGAAATGCGATTGGACAGTGCTTAGGTCCGATATTATGTCAGCGTCTTTTTAAAAACACAATAAAAAAGAAAAGCAGGTTGCATGCAGATCCCACATGTTGATTTTTCCCAAATTTAAATATGGCAGCGTGCTTATGTTGGTGAAAGCATCTTCTATTAATACTGCTGATATTGCTGAAGTGTTGAAATTATTGCAAGAATTTATCTTTGCCTTCACAGTGGTCAGTCCCATGATATGATTTTTCTTTTACAATAGTGCCACCTAGTGGTTCTTAGAAAGAAGTCAAGTTGTGTAAAGTATAAAGGAACCAAAAATGATCCTTCATTTTGCTCAGGGACCAAGAACATATACAACTGAGCTTAAGGACAAGAGAAACAATTTTGACAGACAAAACTGTCCTGTTAATCCACACAAAAAAGCAAATGGCCACCTTTACTGTGACTTGATCTGCAGCACATAAATTACCTGCAACCAGGGTTCAGCTTGCTAAAGGTACATTTTTATCTTGAATGCATTTGTCATGCATCCAAAACAATCTAGCATATGTTACATGGATGTTGTATGAGTTACCTGTTTGCTATTGTTTCCAGTAGCGTTATGGAATTCGAGCTTGCTGTGCCACAAATATCAACAGTTTATTCTTTGAATCTACTGTGCATCTTATTTTCTGTGATGCTCGGTGACCAAAACCGTCAGAAGACCCGACAGCGGAGGCTGTAGCTCTGCAGACAGACCTGGGGGCATTAATCATGAATGCCGCCGCTCACTTTATCTGTGTGATCATTAGGCCGTACTTTAGCACGATGATCACTCTCTGGAAATGAGCTCCAGGAGGTTACTTCCATTATTCATACCTACAAGATCACAGTCTGCTCCCCTATTCTTAGAAAGGAGATTTAATGAAGTGTGGCCGTATTTAGGCTCAGTGCTTTTGATGTGTTACTGAGTAGAGTGTCTCTGCTGCTGGTTGGTCTCATCCCTCTCGACTCTGAGATACCTGAGCATTTAGGAAATAGGAGGAGTCAGATATTCATTGGGATTGGCTGTATTGAGGATGACTCTTTATTCCCTTCAAGGCAAAGCCTGTCATCCGAGCAGCTGAGCTTTGCATTGAAGTTGTGTTTGCAGCCATGAGCAACAGCAGGGCTGCTTCAAAATGAGCTGCTGAGCCACCGAAGGACAATATTATTTTCACTTAATATGGACGAAGTGGACCTCATGACACATTTTCAGACTCGTGCAATGATGATTATCCTCCCTTCAGACAATCTATATTTATAGACCTCTTCAAGCTGCTTGAGCGGGTGTTGTCTCCCCGACCGACTACGTGGGGAGGTTGTTGACGTTGCTGTGGTCTGCCGCCTATGACGACCATTTTCTCTCTGTCACATGCAAAGGTACATTGCTATGCAGAGCCGGTGCATCCCAGCGCATCCAAGTTTTGAGTATTCCCCAGTGCGCTTGACTAAAATGCTTCTTGTTTGTTCTTGTATGTATGAGGGGAAGAGACAGCAGAGAAGGAATAAATGTGTGTGTGTTTCTGGGTCATGGTTTGTAAATTC
>CAAKHG010027401.1:0-10680 GCA_901007715.1 Dactylopterus volitans | reverse complement strand
GACCATTTTCTCTCTGTCACATGCAAAGGTACATTGCTATGCAGAGCCGGTGCATCCCAGCGCATCCAAGTTTTGAGTATTCCCCAGTGCGCTTGACTAAAATGCTTCTTGTTTGTTCTTGTAAAGTGTATAGTTTGTGTCTTGTAGGGAGTACATAATCAGAATCGGTTATGCTCCCCTGATGATGCCCCGCTCACATAATTGGTCTCTGAGGCACCGGCGGTCCACATCTGAAAACTGCATTCAAATGAGCCCCTGAAAAACAAAGCTTGCGTAAGCTATTCTGTGATGCTCTTGAATGTGTTGTGACATTATTATACTTATAAATGTATACATATGTAAACATTTATTTATTTACAACAAATACATACATGTAGTAATTTGGTTTAAATGCAAACATTGTTGGAAATGTATAGCTCATGTACTCACTTTGATTATATGCAATGATCTAATCCGAGAACTTAGCTGCTTGCTGTGCTGAACATGCTCAGTAAAGCCTCTGTCACCCCTGAAATAGTCTCCATGACAACTACCTGTATGTGATCCTGCTTTTAGATCACATTCATATTTCTAACATGTCATTCATGCCCTTTGTATTTTGTATGCTCTTCCAACTCTGTAATTTTTTTGCTATTTGAATGAACGAAAATATCGAAGAAAAATTCAATATCAGTGCTGCTGGTCAAACCCAAGCAGGATAGCAATGGTGCTCTTTGAGCGCGTTTCTTTCTCCTAAATAGGGGTGAGGTTAACCTATTGGAGATGGCAAAATCAATTCTGCAGCACTGAATCGCTGAGGCCACGACTGCCTGTATCAGTGATCAATGTACACCCAGTGAAGACGCCCAGCTCAGAGACCACAATATTCCCACTGCGATATCAGGGGGAGGAACAGCAGCCTCCCATAAACAGCACTGATTCATCCACATCAATATAACGCACAGCTAAACTATAAATGATAAATAAGAGACATGGAAACGGTTTGCATGGTAACGCACCCGGTGAAGTGTTTCTGTGATTCACCAAAGCTCAGACGAAGACGCACCTGATGTGTTCATGCAAAGTGCTCGGAGAGTGGTGAATGATGAAGCCAGAGACCCCCCTCCCCTGCACCCACGGCAGCTGTGGGTCACAGGGTGTTTGATCAATTGTACAACCTGCTCTGCTAATAATTGAGCAAGGTATATTTTGGGGTCTCTTAATTAAAGGTGCTCAGCCCTCTGGTGGATTAGACCATCATTTCTATGTGGTGTGAATGAATCAGCCTTTACAGTTCATGATGCCATAATGAGTCCATTCCATTCGGCTTTGCGGGAGTCAGATCAGAATGTACGACGGCAGAATGTACTGAAACATGCTGTTCCTCCTCGAGTCTCCTGGTCAAACAGCCCGTAAATTACTGGGCAAACCAATGCATTTATCACTTTTTTTTTGTTTCCTCCAACAGCAGAGCTGCTGTGAGGGCTTTCAGAGGGAATTAAATGGCCTCGATTTCAAATCTTAATGCTCTTGCGAGCACTTGGACTTTGCATTTTGAGTAACAACACGGTCTAAGACGCCAACGGGTCATGCTCTGCTGATAGCAAATCATCATTACTCACATGTAATTATTTACGGCACGTGATGACTGCGTGGTGTTTTAAAATGGCTGCATCACAGCCTGCAGCTGCGGTGAGCATTAACGCTGGTGGCACTTAAGTTTGTACGCGCAACTTGCTGGTAAATTAAGTTTAAGAAGGGCTATTAAAGTCTCTATTACAGGCAATATACTACAGCTATCTGCCTTTTACTACTATTAATAAGTCCAGAGGGGTAATGAGCACCTGACTTTGATATTTTTGCATACATGATTCCATAGTCAACTGTTAGGAAGCGACTTCCTGCCTCTTTATGTATGGGAAGACTTGAGAAATTAATTACATAGATACAGCATACTGTATAAATAACTGCAGCAGCCGCCACCTTTGCTCTGATTCAACAATGTACCGCCTTGTCATTTCACACTCAGCTGGAGCTCAAATCAAGGCCAATTTACAATGAAAGGGTAGCTGGAGAGAATGAAGCTCTACTTATTATTCCTACCGGCTTTTTGCAACATGGACCTGTCCTCCTCCCTCCTCCCTTTTTTTTTTCTCTCTCTCGCTCCCACTCGCCTTTGAATGCTTTCAACAAAAGGCTCCCATCTCAGCTCCTCCAGCAATGATTAGTCTTTGTATTTTTATCCACACAGACCCCCTCGGCCCCCTCCTCCTCACCCCACCCATCCTTTAAAAAAATGCCCGACATCAATCAGTTTTGTAAAGCATCACCCCTGTGATCTTTGAAATGAAAAGCAATATAATTTCTCGTCCATGGACCAGATGCTATTGGTCTGCATGAACATCTTATTCACGATCACGTCTTGCATTTTTCTTTGCACTAACCGCTTTCCTTTTCTTTTGTTTTTTTTTAGTTTTAAAGGCTCAAGATGCCTCTTTATCTTTCATAGTAAATTATTTAATAAACATATATAAAACATTGGAGTGTGTCCTTGGAGCCTCTTCTGGCCTCACACTTTTTGCTTTGTATTGTTTTGACAAAGTGCTTTAATCTGCAACTCCCTTCTCTTTTCTAAATCACATTTGTGTTCCCTGCCCTTTGTTCTCCCCGCGGGTTCCGAGCACATCACATGTTCACCATTGGCTGCTCTATCACCGCACAATGTGATCTGGTCCACATCCCTCCGAGATTCTTATGTGAAAGGTGCTTTTTTTTTTTTTATTTTTGTTGTTGACGCAGCTCTTCCTATCATTCATAACAACTTCCCCCTTTTCAGGGCAGGCGTGAGGCAGATCGGTGCCAACTGTCTTTGGATGCCGTTAGGACGTCTGTGCACGTGAGTCCAGACCATTAGTCTTGCCACGAGAGATGGAATCTGGGGCGGCAACACTGAAACAATCCAGTCTGGGTAATCGACCCCTCCGCATCCTGCCAATCACCGCTTTTTGCTTTGGAAAACGGGAACATGTGACCATACCATTTAATTCAGAGACAGGCAAATCCAAAAAGTGCTAGACTCCTACCGTTTTCAATCTCCTCATCTTTCCAGGTCACGCTACACCCACAAATTTCTGTTTTCATCCTCTGTGAATACCTCATGTTCTTAGTGAGACAAGCACACAGAGGAGAATAAAATGGGTTTGGCACACACTGACTGAAACTGAATCCAAAGCTCGACTTGAAGAGGTCTGGCATTACAAAATAAAAGCAATTCAACACAGCGTTATTCTGCAGTTTCAAGGATGTGCCAGCAATACAGAGAGGCAACGGCTTTTATGATGTTCCCCGTTAACCACAGTTATTTAACCCATAATGAGCATAATAAACTATTGGTGAATACTTTTATGATATGTGCATAAAAATGGCACCTCTCATTGTACTTGCAGTGCACCAAGGGATGGACCTCGGGACCGAGGGAACGAATGTTTACTTTCACACCTATAGGTGGCAGTATTCAGTTTTAGATTTCCTAACGAGCCGTTTCATTTTAATGCTGGTTGGCTGGTGTGTCTCATATTAGTGTGTGTATTCTTAGAGACTGAGCTCAGAGTGGAGCTCCAGGCGGTAGAGGTAAAAAATAGTTCCTTAGAAGACAACACATCGAAAAATCCTTTCATTTTCCGCACTGACAACTTTTCATCACTGTCGCTTTTTTCCTGAAACAGTTCGCTGAATTAACATCAGCCCCCTTGTGACATACAGTATAGGTGTGACGCCGTTATTATCATTCTGCAAGTTGTCACCGACTTTCTTAACTCCGCCGTCCGGTTTGTCTAGAAGTGAAAGCAGATCAGTGTGGGAAAACGACAGCTATTCAGATACTTTGCTGGCAACACAACAGGAGGCCTCGAAAAGTAGAGAATTTACCTGATATAACAGAGCTGAAGCCCTGAAAACTACAAAAAAAACACTAATCGCTCCTTCAGCGAGTGATAACCTTTGAGTGATCGACCCTATAATTGGCCAAGTGGTTTAATAAATCAGATATCACCCTTCCTGTGGTGTTCTTTGATGCCAGTTTTAATATTTTCTAATTAATTTCCTTCATTTCCCTGCTCAAGACTTAAGATGGGGTTACCATCAATTAAATTTTTTAAACATAGTTGGTCCTTTCCCACTTTTAAAAGTGAGCCTTTTAATGTTCCTGCAAAGTGGTGCCGACAATCTCTCTAAACATGAGCTGATTGAAATATTGTGCACACTTCAGCATGCATATACATTAAATCATTTTTGAGGATAGTTTAGGTGCCAATAATGATAAGTCATTATGAATCATTATGAAGTAACAGGTATCAGTAGTGTTGGCATATACTGATATTTCTTGCCCGCCAGCTGGTGGCAGACTGAACTGTATAGCAAAAGCAAAGGCATATAGAGAAATTTTCTATACAGATTATTATTTTTCTTCAACCATTACATTGAGCAGTCAATATTTACTTTGCAACAAATGTTAAATTCAAATAGAAAACTTGTCTTTCACCATTTAAGAGCAAAAGTGATCATAAAATCAATTCTTAAATAGAATATTTATCATTTTCTGTATTCCAAAAAGACGCTGGCAGCCCGTTTCTGGCAAGTCATCAATAAAACCATCCATAGCCATGTTGCATCAAACAAATATACACACATTTATTTTGAAAGTACAAAATTTCACACTATAAAGGCCACTTTTCAGAGTAAATCGACAACCTCTCTGTTTTAGATTGACAGAGAAATAGCTTGTCCCTCTCTGCTGGTCTAACATACGGTCCAGTTCTGTGGCAAAATAAAAGAATTGTTCTACTCCACCACAGAAAGTAGTTGGCAAGATCTGAATAACTTAGTCGATACAAGAGAATGGCAGGAGGGTGAGAATTCCTGATTTGTACATCCCACAGAGGAGCAGGTATTCTGAACGTATCTCTCTATTAAACCGGCTTACAGGCACAGCTTGACGTTACAGGCACTGTTTGCCTTCTACTGGGAGACTCAAAAGAAAATCTGCGGCTGACATTCTTTTCAATGGCACCAGTCAGGCCACGAGAGGATCCCCGCAGAGGGAGCATCCTCCTGTTTGTACAAGCCGAAGGGCTCGTACTGCAGGCCTCGCTGTCAGAGGCCGTTTGTTTGGCTCGCCGCAGATCTGGTGAGGTGTCCAAAGTTTTTGAGCGTTGCGTTCACATTCCTACTCACTAACCGTGACGAGGTGCCCACTGAGGTAGAACAGTTGTACCAAAAAAAAAAGACTTATTTATAAAGTATACAAATGAGTAACAGTCACATCAATAAACTTAAAAGAGTGGGGTCATGAGAGGGAGGAGAAACATAACATTTCACCCACGTTTTCAGCACGACAAAATGTAGGCCGCTGACATGTCGGGACATCTGAGCTACTCCCTTCCAGAACCAACTACTCCTGCAACTGTTTCCCTTTCAGGCGTCATGGCGGCTTCACAGTTACTCAGACTGCACTGTGGAATCTACAGGCCAGTGGGAACACTTCAGTTCACTTGCTCTGGTGAACTCAGCATGTGAAATCTATCCTTCTCACCCTCACACACGCTATTCAAGAGTGCAAACAAAAAAAACAAAAAAAAAGAAAAAAAAAAGTAAAAGTCAACAAAAGGGAAATGACGCAGACACTTGTCATGTCAGAGAGGACACATTCCCATACAGAGAGCAGAACATGTTGGGCCACACTCCTTCCACATTAAAAAGTATATCTGTCATGTCCCTTTTGAAGGCTCCTGTCTCCCCTGAAGGCTGGAATGGACTAAGTGAGCTGACTGGCTCCCAGCAGGGCAGGCGAGGCTAGGCTGGGCTGTGCAGAGCTTACAGCTGGACAACCAGCCCCCTATGTGGACTAGGACCAGCTGCTGTGCATCAAACCCGCCGTGCCCTTCCGGGTGATGATACTTTCCGTCGACTTGAGGAGCCTCTCTAGACAGGGCGCGTTGATTTTGCCCGGCGGAGGCCCTCTGGGTACCGAGTCCGTTTTCGTGTGGCTGTCTGTGCTTGAGGACACGGCGTTGTCCTGCGTTAGGTCTCTGTCTCTGGGGGGCAGCGCGTGCCTGGGGCCGGCCTGGGTCTGCTCTGCTGCGGGGGAGCAGATGGGTGACGTGTGGAGCCACTTAAGGTTACTGGCAGAGTAGGCTCCAGGAGGCGTGAGGTCAGTGACTCTCAGGGCTTTGGTGCCCGCGGGAGGATCACTGATGGGGCTCGCAGCTGCAGTGGTGGTCGCTGGAGACAGCTGCTGAGAGAGAAGCGCAACTGTTAAGTGTCACTTCCTGACAATAACATTACCATCTGTCATTGCTGCTGGAGATTCAATGAGGAAACATTCTGAATATATATATATATATTCCATAAAAATCATTCCAAGCTCCAGTGATGGTAGCCTTCAGAGGTAATGTCCGACCTGGAATTGTCAGTTTTTCTCTAAACAAAATATGCATGCTGTTCATCATTTGTACTGCTTATTCTGAGCAAAGTCGTGTTGGTGGCTGGAGCCAATCCCAGCAAAGACTGGGCAAGAGGCGGGGTTCAGGGCTGACGCACAGACAGCCATTCACACCCACAGGACATTTACTCCATTCAACCCGACATACTGTACATAGTTTTTTTTATTATTATTTTTTTTTAATCTGTGGTTGAAAGCCAGAGGAGTGGATGCCACTAATGACTGCGTCATCATAACAAGAGTAAATTTCAACAATGTGATGACGTTCTTTGTTTTGTTTTGTTTGGCTGCTCGGGCACAGCGAGACAAGCTGCCAATATAAAATAAAGACCTTTTGAACATCCACTCGATGAAGAGAAACAGTCAAATCAAGCTTGACATCCTTACGGTGCCAGACGGGCTTCACTGAATTTCTGTGCAAAAGGAAAATGTATGATGAAATCCAAATTTGGGGGGAAAAAAAAACCCACCAAAAAAAAAAACCATTCAAATGAAGTTAGGTTCTGGCACATGTGAGACTAATAGACTTATTCTGGTCTCAACTAGCTCCTAACGACTGCCCTCTGGACTGGACGTAGCACTGATGACATTGTGACTAAACCATAACAGTTCAGTTGGGGGCTATTAAACCAAAACAATCAGCTGAAAGACACTAAAGTCATTTGTGGAGCTGAGGGGGAACTACAATTGGACGATGATCACTACTTATCATTACTTAATACTGAAATACTGATTAAAGTACCTTTAAAATGAATTGTTTCTTTCAAAACCGTTTTCAAACCTATGTAAAGTACAACCTGCCAGATCGTCTATCGTCATTGCCTGTTTAAATAATGACCACTTGTGAAGTGAAAAACGGCTCTGTGGTGCATAAAAAAAAAAGTCACATGAAATAGAGGGTGTGTTAGGATTAGACACAGAAATGATTCCTCTCCAATTAAAAAGGTACGGGGGAATGTTCCAGAGCAATCTGACCTTTCTTATCCCCGTAGGGACACTCCTCCAGAATTACCCTTTTCTCTGCTGTCATTGTTCTTAGGGAACCTGAGACTGCACTAATACCTCCGTAAAAATAGCTTTTAATCCTCCCTTCCCTGTCCCAGACCTGTGATTAAATAATAATAGATATTGTAGTCCCTCTTTCACTTCCTCGTCACCATATGATCTTGGCAGCGGGCCTTGTCTAACCATAGAGCTCTTACACAACAGGTCTCTTTACCTTCGGCTTCTTGCTCGGAACGGCTTCCTCTGTGTGGGTGACAGTGAGTTGGTCTTGGAGTTTTACATTAGGGAACCAGCTCTTCAACATTTCCTCCATTTTAAGGATGATATTAATGAATTTCTCCCTGAGGGGAAAAAAAAGGCAAAGAGAGCAGATATAGGAGATATTTACTCACACTATCAGGCATGAATCTGAGTAATCTGCCAGAAATCTTGCAAAACCTCTCTGTGAAATCTTATCTCTCCATCATGCGCGCACAGGAAAAACACGGTCTTAAAACAGCAAGCGAACAATTACACTCTCTCAGCAAAGCTCGTGCTCCATGTGTGTGTGTGTGTGTGTGGTGCTGGGGGGGCGGAATCATCCTAAGTGCATTTCTCACATGTTTTGCGCTCACACGTGGCCTGGCGTACAACGCTTCCGTTCGCCTCTAAATATAAACTCCAAAGCCACCACGGTCCCCAACAGCGTCATTGTGAAAATAAACTACCCAACGGTGACGCAGTTCGTACTGGAGGTGGGCAGAGAGAGCAGCCTCCCATTAGTTCTGACCCGTCAAAAGCAGATGGCGGGGAAGGATTAGCATGTGTCATATGATCAGGACCTTCCTGCTATACTCCATTCGGAGCATGTTAAATTCATGTGAAAGATTATCTTCAACAGTGACTGCTTAAAAAGTCACTTTGATCCCATCTACCATTGTGTTGCTGCAGGAGCTGCCAGCTGGCAGCGCGGGGAAGGCACAGGGGAGCGGTGGTGGGAGGGAGGGGTTTAGCCCACCTGCCCTGGCTGTCTGCAGGGAGGCTGCCACACCCACCCTTTGTCCCCCTCATGTCGGCGGCAGCTGGCGGGTGAGGGCGGCAATTAGGCCGCACCAAATTCACATTATCTCTTATCTGTATAGCTTGATGCAGACCATCAAACTGCGCAATGAATGAACGGCCCTGCAGGTTTCCGGAGATGCTGCTTTTTTTTTTTTCCATCAGGCCCTTAAGCTGGCGTTTTCATCAGCAGATATCCATCAGAAGCGCATTGTGTCGCGTGTTCCTATCATGATCTGTTGCCAAACTAAGAACCGATGAAGAAAACAACTGCCGTTTGATTATTTGTCATTTCATTTTACCTACAATCACGGAAAAAATAATTTTCTTAGGCTCTTGAGTACAGAATAGTATCCAGTCTAACATGGAGCCAGAGATTGATGTAAAAGGCATTTCCTTTGTGACTAAACGGTAGAATGTTGCTGCAGCAATTGAGAGATTAAAGATCCAATTAATTCGTGGTGGCATTCCTTGCTGCAATGCAGGGGCTTGAAGCACTGGACATCATTCTGATTTTATCGCAATAACTAGGTTACAAATTGACATGTTTTTTCATATCGTTCAATGCTTATATCAAGGTGCTTAAAAATGTAAAAGACTGAATGTAAAATGTAAGAGACTGCGGGGCTCCAAAATTTAAAATATAGCAGTAGAGGGAAGACTTTTTTTTCTTGAAACTGGTGATATCATACTACCATTATGCCATCTGGCCAGTGGACAGCTAATCAAGCTGTGACACAAGTGTGTGGAGACTGACACATTTCTAACAAGCTCTGGTGAGAATCTCTGATGACACAAGTTTATCCTAGGTGTGTGTGTGTGTGTTTGTGTGAGAGTGTGTGTGTGTGTGTGTGTCTGTGGGGAGGTGGGGGTTGGTCCTCGCAGGACAACCTGCTGTGAGCCATGTGTTACAGACATGATGGGCACCACTCTGACCCACAGCATAGCGAACACAATTTCTAAAACTGTATTCTGAGTTGAAATGTTTTGCAGTTGTGATTCCGACCCGGGTTTGAAAATTTCACAACGACAAATGTCTTGTGTTGCAAAAGAAAAAAAAAAAAGACAAAAAAAAAAAAGCGTCCTGCAAGTCATGCACGTTTGTTTAAACAACATTTGTAGCTTCAAAAGTATCAGTTTCTATGGAAACACTGTAGGTCAAAAGATAATGTAGATCAGTGTTTCAAGTAGAACAGTATATGGGTCAGGCTGATGACACTTACCCCATGCAGGGGTTCTGCAGGACACCCATGATCCTCTGAATCCTGTCCATAGCTACGCTCTCCTGGAAACTGCTGAGTCCTGGAAAAGAACATTGTGGCAAAGGCAGCAAGTTAACAGCAGGGCCGAGTCTGTGGGACAGATGGGTTGTGTAGAACGCACACGTGCACACACACACACACACACGCCCACGCACACGCGCACACACACACACGCCCGCGCACACACACACACTTTGTCTGTGTGGTCAGGAAGTGTTGGTGGTCACACAAGGTTTGGGTTTGTCAGAGATCCCAAACTGAGCCCAGTGCTATCCTCCCCAGACCTCCTTTAATGCCTATCAGAGGACTCACAAGCAGCAGCTCACTCTGCTGGAGGCTGCGGTACACTATGTTCTCACTCGCCTCCGCCAAGCATCTCATTTGCAAGGAAATCTCAAGTGTGACATTGCTTGTTCTCGAGTGGCAAAAAATAACATTCAGATGTGTTTTTTACTTCTGACAGGGCCGTTTTCGGCTGGTTAGCTCAGTGGATGCATTTATCCACAATGGGAAATGGAAATGCGTGTGGTTACAGTCCCGCAACAATGCGCTTTTCAGACAAATCTCAAGGACAGATATTCCATTAAAAAGTGGTCGCTCCAGTCTATTGTTTTTTGTTTTTTTTTTTGTCTTAAGCGCAAGAAAGGCGGCCAAAGGAGACAGGGACGTCTGACCTCAGAGGCGGTCGTGTTAAAACTGTGTGAATCCACTGAGATTTTCATAAAGACAAAAGAAAAACAAACAACAAAAAAAACAAAGAAAGAAAGGCTGTGAAAGGAGTGACTTACGTTCTCTGTATCTCCCTGAACGAAGGCCATTCAAGATTGATGACAGCGGATGAATGTAGCATTGTAGCTCCATGCACTGAAAACGATAACAGATTCATTTGTGGTTAAT
>CAAKHG010027399.1:0-16564 GCA_901007715.1 Dactylopterus volitans | reverse complement strand
CTCTGTAAATACACTGATCAGCCATAACATTATGACCACCTGCCTAATACTGTGACCCATCAAGGCCTGGACTCCACTAGACCTCTGAAGGTGTGCACCTGGCACCAATATGTTAGCAGCAGATCATTTAAGTTCTATAATTTGCAAGGTGGGTCCTTCATTGATTGTTTGTCCAGCACATCCCGTGGATGCTCGACTGGATTGAGATCTGGGGAATTTGGAGGCCAAGTCAACAACTTAAACTGGTTGTTATGTTCTGCTCCTCAAACCATTCTTGAACCATTTTTGTTTTGTGACAAGGAGCAATATCCTTCTGAAAAAGGCCACTGCCAACAGGGAACACTTTTTCCATGAAAGGTTTACATGGTCTGCAACAACGCTTAGGTAGGTGCTAGGTGTCAAAGTAACGTCCACATGATTGGCAGGACCCAAGGTTTCCCAGTAGAAAATTGTCTCAAACATCACACTGCCTCCACCAGCTTGTTTTCTTTCCAGTGCATCCGGGCACCATGTGTTCCCTAGGTAAGCGACGCACTCAGCCATCCATGTGATGTAACTGAAAACACGATTCATCAGACCAGCACACCTCTTCCATTGCTCCTTGGTCCAGTCCTGGTGCTCATGTGCCAACACATTCGCCAGCCTTTGCTCCCCACATGCATCAACTAGCCTTGACTTTGCTGCTGTTTCACTGCTTTTCATTGCTTGGGCCTCCTTTGATAGGTACTGACCACTTAAGACCGGGAACACCCCACAAGAGCGGCATTTCTGGAGATGCGCTGACCCAGTCATCTAGCCATCGCAATTTGGCCCCTGTCAGAGTTGCGCAAATCCTTGCATTTGCCCATTCACATGCTTTTAATACATCAACTATGAGGACAAAATGTCCACTTGCTGCCTAATTTATCCCACCCAGAGACAGGTGCCATGGTAACCAGAGAATCAGTGCTATTCACCTCACCTGTCACTGGTCATAATGTTATGGCTTATCGGTGTATCTTGGTTATTGTTCCTCAGTGACAATTACAATTGCAGGCACAGCCATTGTGGTTGTACTTCTCTGATAGCGCCTGCATGTCAGAGGAAGCTATGTGTTACCTTTCACTGTACAGACTTCAGAAGCTATTTGGCAGAAAGAGATGTTAAGTAAAAAATAATTATAGGCTAAATTCCACTTATTGCTCCTCCAGCACATTTGTTGGTGCATTCGTTAAACTTAAATTAGATGCAACTCATTCTCATCTTTGTCTACAAATAATCCTATAAATTTTAATTTTTAACACAAACTCAAGAGGGAGCGCACATAATCTTACTGGAAACCTAAAGCATGACTGTCTGACTGTCAACTTTGATTTGACTGACTGTGACTGTCTTCTGTTCGTAGAGAAGGGGAGAGGTGGTACAACCTGAGGGCATTATTGAACAAGCGCATGCTTTATTTGAAGGATTCTACCCAGTATGGCCACGTTATCAATAATGTGGTTACAGACTTCACCAAGAGGATCTTCTACATACGCCAGAGCAGCCAAACGGGAGATTTGGTGACTGACTTGGCCAATGAGCTCTATCGATTTTCACTGGAGGGTAGGTCCAAAATCTGGCGGCATTACCTGAGTGCTAAAATGAGTGTATGGCACAGTTTATTTCAATCCTGTGCATTGATTTAAGATGAGGTGGGAGTTTGGTTTATTCCTTTACTTGGATTTTGGCTGTTTTAAAGGTATTTTTCGCCTTCCTATCGCAGCTAAGGGATTAACCTTTAAATTTTAACCTACATCTAGGTATTGCCTCCATATTGTTTGAGACAAGGATTGGCTGTCTAGAAAGGGAAATCCCTGCAGGTACTCAAGATTTTATCAACGCCATAGCCGAAATGTTTTCAAACACCATGGCCGTGGTGATGACGCCCAAGTGGACCCGGAACCTACTCCCCTACTGGGGGCGCTATCTCAACGGCTGGGAGGGTATATTCACCTTTGGTGAGTTTTAAATAAACTGAAAAAAATTGCATTTTCTAATCTCCAAGATTAGATGACCATCTGGCTTTAGTTTGAGACATAAGGTTATTTCTGGGATTTCAGACTATTCCTCCCCAGTTCCGGAAGAATTTATTCATTTGCATTTAATTTTTCACAAGACGTCTGATACTAAAATGAAACATATCTGCACTTATTCTAGCTAAACAGTTGATTGACAAGAAGCTTGAGGTCATTCAGCAGCGCATTGACAACAACCAGGAAGTGGAAGGCGAATACCTAACGTACCTCCTTTCAAACACTGAGATCACCATTAAAGATGTCTACGGCAGCATTGCTGAGCTTCTCTTAGCTGGAGTGGACACGGTAATTCTGTCAGTCTACGAACTATAACTCACGAATTGTGTTGTTTTTTTTAATGTATATTCATAGTGCTTTCCTGGTCAATCTGTCTTGGGTTCAAATCTGGCATCTTTCCTTATATTCCATATCACTCTCCAGTAATTTAAGCTTTAGAATGAGAATTGATTCTTCCCCAAAAAGGCTAACAACAGCAGTTGGTTATTCAGAATCAGATTGAATGCGCATGGGAGACGTTTGCCTCTAAATTTCTGCCAGAGCGTTTCAAAAGTATGTGGTTAATGTGAAAGGATGTATTTAAACGCAAACACACACTGGACCAATCATGTTTAAACACCAACATTGCAACACTGGTCTGTTGTTTTTTCGTAACCGGTTCGAAGCACCACATGCAAATGTTTTGTTTTTTTTTGTTTTTTTTAGACAAAGTCGCTTCAAATAACTGTATGTAAAGTTTGTTGAGACCTCTTTAAAAGTCCAAACGGCCAAAGATTTGTATTATGCCCTGGTGGCTGGCTTTAGTATAAGCTATTAACCCCTTGGGTTCCTCATAGAGCAGTTAGGGAGAATTGTGAAGCATTTTCCATCTATACACTATGTACTGTTCACTTATTGGCACTTACCTGTTGTCTAGACGTCGAATACCCTTACGTGGACTTTGCACCTGCTGTCCAGGCACCCTCAAGTACAACAGAGACTCTATGAAGAAGTGTCCACACTGGTGCCAGCAGACCACATCCCCACTGCTGAGGAGGTTACTCGAATGCCATATTTAAGGGCCGTCACCAAGGAAGCACTGAGGTCAGGAAACTGTATGATGGCATTCAGATTTATTTTTTTTCCTGCCATTGACAGCAAGAGCAAAATGCCACGAGTAAACTAAATGAAATCATGTTATCACCTCTTGTTTTCAGGATGTACCCTGTAGTTCCTTCGAATGCAAGGCTCATTAAAGAGAAGAATGTTGTTGTTGGTGGATACCATTTTCCAAAGGAGGTAGGTCCTTTCTTGCTTATGTGCATTTTGTGATTACCAGTTGTCTCAGAAGTTTACTAAACTGGAATGGTAAAACGCTCCCTTTTTGTAGGTCAAAGTTTCAAGTTCAAGTTGCTGGTGTTTGACTGAAAATCAATAAGATGTGTTAGTGTTTGCATGTGTCCCTGTGGGGTTCGACAGAGATCGTCTGACATAAGAAACTAACCTTGAGCAAACCACTACACAGCATTGGACTTTAATATGACATGCACCTATGCTATTACTAAAAATCTTTATCTCTGTAAAAATAAAAAAAAATAAAAAAAAAATAGCACAGATTAAATACATTTGATTAGGATTTCAAATTAGTCCCAGTGTCTAATATCTTGGCTGTTGTTTCTCCAGACTGCTTTTACACTTTGTCACTATGCCATCAATCATGACGAGAAAACGTTCCCAGAGCCGTTCACGTTTAAGCCGGAGCGATGGCTCCGTGATGGCCGACCGAGGCCAAACCCCTTTGGCGCCATCCCATTTGGCTTCGGAGTAAGAAGTTGTGTCGGTCGCCGGATTGCCGAGCTTGAGGTGTATATGGTATTGTTTCGGGTAAGTAACAAGTTCACAAGTTGTTTAGCAAGCTAATGTCTTCTTACACATTGAATAGTCACATAAAATCATTGGAAAGAATTTTTTTTGGTCATTTTTAGATTCCCATTTTCCCATTTTGATAAAATGAATTGGAACTAAGCACACTGACAGCTTTTTCAGTTTTTAATGTTGGGAAAAGTTTGTGGTCTTAGGTCTGTCAACATTTTGGGGAGGATGTGCAGAGATCTCATTTTTTTTTACAGATACTCCACCATATTCACCATCTGGTTGCAAATGTCTGCAGTGTGTCTGGTCGTAGTATTTATGAGTTCTGAGTTTACCAAAGCCGCTGCAGCTGAAAGATGCTGAATTCTTCTGTGGTGCTGAACGAAACTCGACTTGAGGGATAATCCTCTGTTGGGTTAATACTATAAAAAGGCCGCCTTTCACATCAAACAATCATGTCAATCATTGTGAATATGAAAACACTGATCAGTGCAGCTTTTAAACTAAAAGAAGGGGGCAAACACTCCCAACAGCGGCAGCAAGCCAGTGTGTCTCATTCTTAGCAACGGCTTTTTGTGTGATTATTGCAAAAAAAAAAAAAACAACATCACTCACTTCAGATATTTGTTTTTCCTTTCAGCTAATCAGACTATTTGAAGTCAAACCAGATCCCACAGTGGGAGAGGTGAAATGCCTCAACCGTACTGTTCTGGTACCAGATCGACCAATAAACCTGCACTTCATGGACAGAGGATGTGAAGCTGCAGCTTGATTCACTTTTGCACATTAGCTTGAGTACAAATGTTGTATGAAATGATTGTCTAAATGCAGCACATTCTTAAAATTGCCTGATTTTCCGATTGAGACATCAGTGGTAGGTTTGAAACATTTGCTGCAACAAATTCAAGTGTAAAATGCATGTGTTCAAGCATCTTTCTTTCCGTGTTCCTTTTTTCTAAGAATGTTTTATGTCATTTTCCAAAAAAAGGACCACAAAGAGTAAATGTGAAACATCATCAAGCAAGTGTGATGACTTATAATAAGAGTCAAATGAACCCATAATCATTGTTTTCTTCTTTCTATGTTCTTATGCCTTGTCAAACTATTTCAAATCAAAGCTGACATTGCATTTCATCAACTGGTAAAGATTCACATCACAGGCAAGAATCAATTGAAAGATTAATAGCTTGTAAATTGTGTATTCTTGTGTTTGCGCTGGAAGTGAATGTCAGATGCTTTAACAATATGCTGTCCCTTTCTACAGCACAGCAGAACCTTTTGTTTTGGTATTTTTTGTTAAAGCTGGCACTGCTCTACTGAAAGATGCTGAATAGTCAAAATCAGATCATCCATTGCATTAAAAGCAACCACGAGTGGATTTTTTTACACCTCCAAATGTGTGAAACCGAACTTCTCCAACCATTTTGTCGATATGGTGATTGGTGGACAGGAAGCACAGTCCAGTGACATGAATGAGACACGTGTATTAAAGACGGACCAGCCTGGTTCAGCTGCAGTAAGAACTTTGTTTGTTAACTAGATGACACTGACACTGTTCCTCAGATTAATCATCTACTCTGAAACGTCACTGAGATAGAACCAAGTATTTTAAAGTCCCGTTGTGCCTTTTGGTCAGTCTGGCAGATGTACACGTCTCTGCTGAGAGTCGGGTGTTTTGAGTCCTTTTGATGAATCTGATTTTTGTCTGACTCAGTCCTGCTGTAAACACTCAAGGACTTTCTCGGTTCATTCCTGCTAAGTCTGCAAGGGTTTGAGGCAGCCCTTTATCATTCTGCCAAGTTTGACTCAAGAGTGTTTATTGTCATTATGCAAGCGTAACGAAATTTATTTTTTAACTCACAGCTGGAGGGCACAAAAGATTTGAAATGGCATGGTATGCACACACTAGAATATTGGCAAAATAAGAATATAAAAATAGAATTGAAAATATAGACAGCAGCAATGGATAAAGTACATGTGAGCTAAAAAACAAAAAGAAAAAAAAACTAAAGAAAATAGTCACATTTCGCAGTGTCAGCTTAAAGTGAAATTAAGTAAAGCGTTCTCGTTCCAATATTCCATTTTGAACTTTTGCTGCCTCTCGCATTTAAAAGCTCTTCAGGTGATGTGAATTCAGTCCACAAGAGTGGAGTTGAGGGATATTAGGATATGGAACTATGTTTCGTGCTGTAACAGCTCCACAGGAAATTGAAAGTGAAATTTAAGCCCTGGATTATCATACGTTCAACTCTATGAAAAAAAAAAAGTTCCTGTATCCGTATCCGGATGTTCCCAGAAATTTGATCAGTTGTCCATTAGTCCAGACACTACCCATAAAAAGTAATACAAATCTGTTTGACTGCCTTCAGAGAGACAGACTGACAGAGAGACAAATTAAATTGCTCAGTGACATGTATGGAAACAACAAAGCACAAGTGGGTGAACCAGTTACAGTACTATGTCATTAAATAACTTAGGATAAATAGCTTTGTCTGAGGAATACATATGAAGTCTGGAGACGATAAATGCAAATTGAGACTAGGAATGACATTTTTAAAAGTGGCATATTCTAGGCATTTCTATGGTCTCCAGATTTAGCACCAACAAAATGCCCGTCCAGCTGTATTGACCATAATGCTCTCATGTCGTTTTTGAAAATGAAAATGTAATGAATGACACACGGGTTATGAATGTCCTCCAGAGAAATTATTAGCAGACATTCATCAAAAAAAAAATCCAGTGCCCACATGTCCGTATGCCCATATATCATGCTGAAAACACAGCCACAGCCACTGTTCAAACAAGGGACAATTTGAGAAACCTGTTCCACAAAATCGAGTCAGTCTTTTGATGTGTGTCCACCATGTAACCACAGCAAAAGATCCGCGGCAGCACTTTCAAGCTTCGCCTTGTTCAAGCACTGAACGCGCAAAAAGATCAAAGAGCAGAGAGCGTAAGACAGATGAGATGCTCCACATTCGCCCATCCAACCACACAACAGTCAGCCATGGCGCCACTGAGTGGGTCCGGGGGGCCAAAAACTGCACCATGTAACGACCGTCCTGGAGCTCTGGATGGCAACTTTTCATGATCAATAATGTGAAATGATCCAACATAGTCTGATTCTGGGATGAGGTTATTTTCAAACTGATCAAATTTATCACCCGTCACCCGCAAGTTTTTTGCTGTACAAGATTAAAATAAGACAAACACGGGAATGCCAGGGGTCATAACGTTGATGGGCCCGCTGAGTGACCCGGGCTCCGGCAGGGCGCATGTGGCTGACCGGGAAAGCCGCGCTGGCCCTTTAAACGGCTCTCCTCCCCTTCTTTCCCACCGGGTTCCTCTCTTCCCCATTTCGCTGCTTTGTTTTCATTGACACTCCTCTGATCATGGCTGCCCATTCTACCGAGGAACCGTTCCCCTTTCACGGGCTGCTTCCCAAAAAAGAAACCGGCGCCGCGTCGTATCTCACCAGGTTCCCAGAGTGTGATGGCCGGGGGGTGCTTATCGCCATCCTGGACACCGGCGTGGATCCCGGGGCCCCCGGCATGCAGGTAAATCCGACCGGCTTCCAGCCCCGCGGTTGCGGAGCTCCGAGCTAGCTACCGTTAGTTGAACCGTAGGCCCGACTCATTCACACAATCTGTACAGTCACCTAATGTCAACAGCGAGTTAGCTAGCATGCTAGCATCGGTGATTACACATTAAAAAAAACAACAATGGCGGAGCGTTACACAGAGGCCACGTCAGCCTAACACATCAAAGGCGCCTCATTTAAAGTGTTTTCGCCCGCTGTCAAGCTCCCGTTTCGTCGCTAGAGCAGCGAACGGTGGACTAATGTGGCGCCAGCTAGCATGCGCGCTAGCATGTTAGCCGAGTGTGTGAACGGCGTGAAAGCGTAGCCGGCCGAGGTTCTCATTCAGTCTCCTTCCGAGGACGAGTATGTCGACCTGCCATCTCAAGGATGTATGAAGCAGGCTGACTTATAACAAAAGTCCGGACATTCACTCTCACTGCGCAGCGGCAATTATGAAGTTGGCCCCTCACTTTAGTTGTCTTTACTAGCTAAACAACAAACGGGGCTCTCCTTCTCTATAGGAATATCTGTGTAACTGGATTTGTGAAGCTTTGTGGCAACAGGACACTAAATTAAGATTCGTAAGCTAAATTAAGCACTTCTTCTTGACAGTCAACGATGTCGCCGTGTTTCAGCCTCGTTCTATTAATGGGCAGGAACTGAATATGATCCCTGTAGTATGCGTGTGTGTGTAAACAGGTACAGGGAGGAGGAGAATTGCAGCTCCAGCAGGATGAATAAAAGTGAATTAGTTAGACTCAATTTCAAATTTAAGATGGGTAAAATATGTGTATTTTGAAACTTGTTTACTTTGGTCTCACTCATATTCATAATTTGCCATGGTTATATAATATGTGTTATGCATCGTTCCAGTCTGATCCTCCCACTAGATTGTGTTCACAGTTGAATGGAAGCAATTTCAGCGGCCCCACCCGTGCTCGTCCTTCTATGACAATCAAAACGTTGGCTGTTTATCTCAATCATTCATGCCTGCCTTCATCACTGCATCTCCAGGTCACTACTGATGGGAAACCAAAGATTGTTGATATCATCGACACAACAGGGAGCGGTGATGTGAACATGACCACAGTGGTTGAGCCTAAAGACGGGACAATCGCAGGCCTCTCTGGTAGAATACTCAAGGTCTGTAGGCTGCTCTAGTTGAGGACTGTTAAAATTTACTACAATTCCAGTAGTGGACTGGAATTGTAGTAAATTTTGTCCAACAATTTGTGACAACCTGATTCTGTATGGCTAATATTTTGAGTCTGTTTTAGTTCATGACGAATCCTAAACATTTTGTATGTTCTCTAATGTCCTTCTTGTACTGAGTCTTTTTATGTCTCCAGATTCCTCCTGCCTGGGTCAATCCATCAGGGAAGTACCACATTGGAGTTAAAAATGGCTATGAGTTCTTCCCCAAGGCTCTTAAGGAAAGAATACAGGTAGGAAGATGTGACATTATTACTAAACTAGGTCTGTCAAGGATTGCGTTTTGCACAGACCTCAGTGCATCCATTGTTGTGCAGGCATCACCACTCTGATATCCCCTCATTTATTATGATGCGTGTTGCTTTTGTCTACCAGAAAGAGCGGAAGGAGAAACTGTGGGACCCACCACACAGAGCAGCGCTTGCTGAGGTCTGCCGAAGAACAGAGGAGTTTGACCTCTCACACCCAACGCCATCACAGGTGAGACCTGCAAATCTCAGTAGCTTGGATCCATTTGCTCATCACTGTTGTCTCTGAATCTTATTTGTCGTCTCCCTCACATGTGTCATTCCTCCCTTTTCCTGCGCCCTGTCTTCAGCTGGAGAAGCTGCAGAAAGAAGAGCTGCAGAGTCAGTCAGAGCTGCTGGCATCTCTAGAAAAGAAATACAGTGATCCTGGTCCTGTATATGACTGTGTGCTTTGGCATGATGGCGTCACATGGAGGTAAGCCATTAGTCTTGGTTCAAATTTTCAACCTTTCTCATTATTTTCAAGTGTTTGCAAGTTGTATATTTACCTCCTCACGTGTTCCGTTGCCTTTTTCTTTACAGGGCTGTGATGGACACATCTGAGTGCGGAGAGTTATCCCAGTGCACTGTGCTGAGCTCCTACAGAGAGACGCAAGAATATGCAACATTGGGGAATGCTGAGATGCTTAACTTCTCTGTCAATATTTATGATGAAGGAAATACCCTTTGCATCGTCACCAGTGGAGGTGACGTATTTCAAAGCACATCATCTCCTACGATCCAGTCATTGAACACCAAAAGCCGTTAAGCATATCATGTTATTGATAAGATGATATGTCAGTCATGTGCAAATGTGTGGTGTAGGGTCCAGTCTGACTTGCATGTGTGTGTTCTGAAGGGGCCCATGGAACACATGTGGCAAGCATCGCAGCAGGTTACTTCCCAGAGGAACCAGAGCGCAACGGTGTGGCTCCCGGTGCCCAAATCCTGGCTCTGAAGATAGGAGACACCCGCCTCAGCACCATGGAAACAGGCACAGGACTCATCCGTGCGGTATGACCTGCACTATGTCAAGTCTAGTCAAGTCTTAATTCTAGTCGTTTGCCCTTAATTTTTCATCACTGATTTCTTGCTATGCTTTTTTTTTGCCACTTAAAGATGATTGAAGTGATAAACTACAAGTGTGACCTGGTTAACTACAGCTATGGGGAAGCCACCCACTGGCCCAATTCAGGGTAAGAGTTGTGCATTGCTGGCATGGGTGTATGTTATTGTGTGTGTTCATTTTGTTGCATACCGTCACTGATTATTATTTTTTTCTCTCAGGCGGATTTGCGAAGTGATCACAGAGGCTGTGCAGAAGCACAATGTCATATTTGTTTCAAGTGCAGGAAACAATGGCCCGTGCCTCTCTACAGTTGGCTGCCCTGGGGGAACCACAAGCAGTGTCATTGGTACACACACCAATAAAAGTTGTCTTTTGGTTTAATTAGTGCAAAAAGTTACACTTTTTCTGTGATGATGCAATCATAAACTTCTAAAACTAAAGCTAAAACCAATTTTTTAGCAAATTTTGATAATGATGCACTCAGGCATAAACACTAGCTCACAAACAGATACTTACAAAGACTTAATGTTAATTGTGGTGGAATTGCAAATGACAAGTTAATGTATAATGATACTCATAGGAATTGTGTTTTAAAAATAACTGAACTTTCTTTGTCTCTACCAGGATCTCCAATAAGCACTAAATTAAATAGAAGAGCTTCATGATATGTATAGAATTTTTTTGATATGATGGGTTATTTCCCTGCTGCATCAGCATTTTGGCTGCATAAATTTTGGCTGTTGTGATACTATTAGTGGTGTGTTCATCTTCAAAAATTCAAGTAGTGGTGACAGATCTGAGACATCATGGTATTCTACACTTTCTCTCCTCAGGAGTTGGAGCCTATGTGACCCCAGACATGATGGTGGCTGAGTATTCCCTGAGGGAGAAACTCCCTCCCAACCAGTACACCTGGTCATCCAGGGGCCCCAGTACAGACGGGGCCCTGGGGGTCAGCATCAGTGCCCCCGGCGGTGCCATCGCATCTGTACCCAACTGGACTCTCCGTGGTACCCAACTAATGAACGGCACATCGATGTCATCTCCAAATGCCTGTGGAGGCATTGCGCTAATCCTCTCAGGTGTGTCTGAGGTTGAGAATTGATGGAAGGAGTCACATTTTATCATACCTAGTATATTTGTGTTGCTAAAGTTAGAACATGAATTTTGTTTTTTAGGACTTAAACAGAATGGGATAAGTCCCTCTGTACCTGCAGTGAGGAGAGCACTAGAAAACACAGCTCTGAAGGTTGACGACATTGAGGTTTTTGCACAAGGTCATGGAATAATCCAGGTAAATCCACTACAGCCGCTTCATGGATTTAAATTTTCTGTCTTCTGTAAAAAAAATATCAACATAATATTTTTTTTCAAGTATCCTAATGCACCCCTCCCCTCATTTTTATTGTCATTGTGGTCCACCTTTTTGACTTCTCGCATTCCTATCAGGTGGACAGAGCATTAGACTACCTCACTCAAAACGCCTCTTT
Organism: Dactylopterus volitans; assembly: GCA_901007715.1. Classification (NCBI taxonomy): domain Eukaryota; kingdom Metazoa; phylum Chordata; class Actinopteri; order Syngnathiformes; family Dactylopteridae; genus Dactylopterus; species Dactylopterus volitans. The sequence goes on along the minus strand of CAAKHG010027399.1, from coordinate 5,021 downwards.
ACCCACAAGCCACCTCGGTTTCTCAGTAACTGTGGGAACGCAGAGAGGCATCTACCTCAGGGACCCATCCCAAATTCTTTCCCCTTCTGATCATGGAGTAGGAATTGAGCCCATTTTCCCAGAAAATACAGGTACTTGGTCCAAAAGGTCAGCCATGTTTTTAGTTTAGAGACATGCCTTTCTTTTTTTCCCTGATGTTTTTCATTCCGCTTAACGTCACCACAGGAAACTCCGAGCGAATCTCCTTGCAGCTCCACTTGGCGCTCACGTGCACCGCCCCGTGGGTCCAGTGCCCCTCTCACCTAGAGCTGATGAACCAGTGTCGTCATGTCAATGTCCGCATTGATCCTGTGGGGCTTAGAGAGGGAGTGCATTATACAGAGGTAGGAAAAGGAATTGGAATAGAAGGAACATTTTTTAGAAGGAATTCATTTTTAGTATTGACTTGATCACTGCTAAAGTGCGTGTCTGTTTTTTGTTTTTTGTTTTTTTTTAGGTATGTGGTTACGATACAGCAGCACCAGGGTGTGGCCCCCTTTTCAGAGTTCCCATCACAGTTATTATCCCCACCAAGTAAGTTCATACATTCTTGCGTATATTGAAAGTCTCTTCACATTGTGGGGTTTGGGGAAGTGGGTATATGTGTGTCTGACAGGTCACTCTTCTGTGTGGCAGAGTGACAGATAATCGTAATCAGGAGGTGTGTTTCACGGACGTCCACTTCAGACCGGGGCAGATCAAACGCCACTTCATCACTGTTCCTCAGGGAGCCTCCTGGGCAGGTCAGCGTCTGCGTGTGACAGCTGTCAGACAAACGATTAGCAGCAGTCACCAATAGTTTCGTTCCCACTTTTAACGGTTTTTCAAATACTTAGTTTTACTCCATTTGGGGTCACAAAATAAATGATTTATGTCATTACAGCAAAGCTAGCGTTTGAGGATGTCTTTCGTTTCCATTTGTTCTAAGCTTACATTTTTAATAATGCATGCACAGTTTTCCAGGACTATTTAGTGGTCAGGTCTTATCATCTGTTTTTTTTCCCCCAATGGTTTAAAATGTATACTGCCTATGCAACATCTCACATCATCAGCAGAGATTCATCTCATCGTTCTGTCCTTCCTCCTGGCCGGCTGACTGAGAGAGTTTTTGAGAAAATTACTTTGAAATACCCTTGGAAATTGTTGAACAAGCCAAATGTAGGAGGGAAAAAGTTGACCATATTCATCAGCTCTATTATGTAGCCAACTGGTCAGTAGTCGGAGACATAAGTTGGAATACGGATCATATTAATGTGGCTGTTTACTCTGTACTATTCTGCAGTACTATTCTAATGCCCCGGACTGTCGCCTTCACTCCTGTTCCTCTTGCAATGGCTCCTCTCCCTCTTTTGCTCTTCACGTCTTGGTCTCTTTGCTTTTCTCCTACAGAGATCACTTTGACCTCTCATTCTGGAGACGTGTCCTCCAAGTTTGTCCTCCATGCGGTGCACCTGGTCAAACAGAAGGCATACAGAGCGAATGAATTCTATAAGTTCTCTTCACTTTTGGAAAGAGGCTCACTAACTGAGGCTTTCCCCGTGCTGGTAAGTGTGTTGCGTTTGTCGTGCCAGTTTACCGTTTGTGTTGATGCGCAAGTGTCAGATAAAAATGGCAGTCATCTGTAGTTTTAGTTGAATTCTATCAGTAAGTGCCCCGTTGTTATTTTGTGTTATTGTACAGTAAATGCATACATGTTAAATTTACATTTCGATACAATAAGTCGTTCTCTTCCTCCTCCAGGCGGGTAAGATAGTGGAGCTGTGCATTGCACGCTGGTGGGCAAGTCTGGGTGACGTCACAGTGGACTACAGCGTCTCGTTCCACGGACTCCACGTTTCTCCGTCGCCCCTGCACATAGTAAGATGAACGCAGAGACGCGCAGATGAGCAGGACCAACCATACGTTAAACCCCAAACAGCGTTGGTTCTCTGTTTGTGACGCTCCCTTGTCTCTCGCCAGCATGCCTCAGAGGGAGTTACAAGTTTTGATGTGTCATCGCCTCTGAGGTATGAGGAAGTGTCCCCTACGATAACCCTCAAGTCTTGGGTCCAGCCCCTCAGGTAAGTGCACACCCACATCTGCGTTTTATTGTTGATATCACCCCAGTTAAATGTTTTGTCCCTGCTGCAGGCCCTTGAGTTCCAAGATAAAACCCTTAGGAGTGAGGGACGTCCTGCCCAACAACAGACAAATCTACGAAATAGTCCTCACCTACAGCTTTCACCAGGTATGCCCATCATCATCATCAGCACAACATGGAAAGTTTTTTTTTTCTTGTTTTTGTTTTTTTCTTCATTTGTGTGTTTTTATGCCCTGCTTTTGCTCTCTAAACAGCCTAAGAGCGGAGAAGTTACCCCCAGCTGCCCCATACTGTGTGAGCTGCTGTATGAGTCTGAGTTTGACAGTCAGCTTTGGATGCTGTTTGATCAGAACAAGAGACTGCTGGGCTCCGGAGACGCCTACCCACACCAGGTACGCCCCTGCGGCACAGTCACACAGAGAGCTCGGCTAAATATGCGTCCACAGATGTTTCAATGTGTCTGTGCGCACAAGTAGGGTTTGGTAATTGGATCAAAATATGTTTACAGCCATGAGCGCGTCTCGTTGCCAGTTTGCATTCCATGAGCTCACACACCTCCCGTCTCTCACCTCTCCAGTATTCTCTCAAGCTGGATAAGGGCGACTACACTGTGCGGTTGCAGGTGCGCCATGAACAGTCAAGCGAGCTGGAGCGCCTTAAGGACCTGCCGTTTGTGGTTTCCCACCGTCTGTCCACCACCCTCAGTCTAGATGTGTACGAGACGCACCGTGCAGCCCTAATGGCCAAGAAGAAGGCAAACTCTGTCACCTTGTCCCCCAGCGCGTCACAACACTTCTACGTCACAGCCCTGCCAGATGACAAGTGAGTTGACTGCGTGAGGATTTTCTAATTTGCATTACATGATCTTGCGTAGAGGACGCAGAATCACAGAGTAAAACCACAATAAAAAAAATTGTTTGCGTGCCATGAAAGTATTTCCCACCTGATGACCCCAGAGACATGTTAGCTATCACTGCTCCCCGGTCTGCTACGATAGACTTGCCTTGAGCTCTCTTCACTGAGTGTAGATCCTATAAAAGAGCACAAGATTCTTGTGTTTGCTGTAAAAAGTCCACCCTGTTAAAGGGCCAGCCGTTTGATTCATAATTTCCCCTTATTTGCTTTCAAAATTTTCAAACTACGAGGGAAATTTTTGTTGTTTTTCTTTTGTCTACACGCTTTCTATCTCTGCCATTCTCCGTTTCCCCCTTTTCCAGGGTTCCCAAGGGGACGAGTCCAGGATGCTATCTTTCAGGGTCTATTGTTGTCCCGAAGAGCGAGTATGGCAAGAAAGCAGTGAGTGGCTTTGTTCTTTTCTTCCGTTACCAGGCCTGTGATCAGTCCTGCTCCTCAGAACACAAAGTCATGGTGGTTTTCAGTCTCGTCATGCAATCAGGGGCTTGAGTGAATTCAAGTCAAACTATACTGTTGAATGACAGACTGCCATGGCCAGTGTGCACAACCGCCTGGTTATTATGGAGAAATATGAGATCATATGTGTGTGGTCCTGAGGATCAGGGATGAGAGACACTTTCTTTTGCCAGAACCTTCTGCATTGTGTATCACTGTCAGAGCCGGGCTGCTTGGTGTCATTTGTTTATGGGTTGGATGTGGTGCTTGTGGTTTTTGTGGTTAATGGCTTACTTTGTTTTTTTCTTGTCGTCACTAATTTGCCTTTGCATCTGTTGTCACAAACATGATTTGCATTTCCTCTTGCCTTCTGTCCCTGTCAGATCTCAACACGTCTGATCTGGCCGTTTACTCAGTAGTTACATGATGTTTTGTTGAAAATATCTCAATTTCTTACATGACCATGACTAAGACGACGTGCCCTCGATCTGACATGTTTTTGGAGCGCTTTTGCAATTTGGGCTTTGCTGAAATGCCAAAGAAAAATATTTTTAAAAACTGGATGTAGAATGTAGACATCGAAAAATGAGTCTAAATGATTTTGTGTCACCTTTTACATGCGATATATTTACATGTGCATTCTTAAGTGAATCAAATGAGAAATGACAGTTTTACCAGTAATCACAACAGCAATCATATACTGCTGGCTGTTGGGTCCTCTGAGATTTGTCTGCCAAAAAATAACAGATCCTTTTTATGAAGATATTTATTTAAAACCAAAAAATCAAAATCCGGACATATCCACTGTATCCTTCCCAACACAGTGGCAAACAGTGTGTGTTAGTCTCCAAGTTTATTCTCACTGTCTGTGTTTACATGTCCAAATAAAATTTGTTCGCCTGTTTGGGACAATTGGGCTGAACAATATATCGTTATTATATCTTTATCTGGATATGGACAAGCATCATCTCAACATCACAAAATGAAATGATACGGACAATCTAATATTTCTTATGCTGACCCTGCCCACTGTCATGGCTGCCCTGCACGTGCAGGTAAAGCCAAAGGAACGAGGAGGAGACATGGGAATTCTTTTGGGTATACTTTAAACAGCAGGTGTTTAATCTTGCCAAATTCACCACACATGATGCTTAGCGCTGTCCTCCCCATGACTGGCCGTTGGTTTCATCATCCAGTTAATAACAAGTTACTATAAAACCACAATGATTCAATTGTTCATCCTCAGTCATGTTGTAAATTCTGTCACATCCAGATATTTTGGCGAAAACACCAAGGTGTGAAATGTTATGCAGCCTTAGTTAGCAGCTTTTTTTATTTTAATTTTCTTATCGAACACCCCCCTTTTTTTTTATTGCTTCACATTGCATTGCCACTTATCATTTTCCAATCTTCGGGTCAAGGATGTACCGTTGTGAATACTTGTAAAGATGTACTGATGATCCTGTGCATTAAGTACTTAGCCCTTGTTAAGTGTGAGATGTTGGAAGAAGATGGCACCACTTAAGCACTGCAGAATTTATGTAAATCCAGC
>CAAKHG010027398.1:5425-19191 GCA_901007715.1 Dactylopterus volitans | reverse complement strand
GTGACTGCTGAATGCGCAAATGTACCTTGACAAGCGCGGAATTTGCAGCGAGGGGGGACGCGGAGACACACACACGCGCGCACAAATTTGAACACATAAAGGGACACACACACACACACACACACCTCCTTTATCCGATTGTTTCCTTCCTGTCTCTCTCGCCTTTTGTGCCGCCGTCTTCGCATTGTCCTTTGTCCAAATCCGCTGAGCTCACTTCTATTCCACCTTAAATCCTTTACCTCTTCAAATGAAATCCTTCATCTGTCACGCTCCTCTTCTCATGCTACCCTTTATTTCCGCCTCTTCTTTTCTTCTTCTTGCTGCTCTCATGTACCGCCGCGTAACCCCTTCCTCACCTCCCTTGCTTTTTAACCCCTTTCACGCCCCCCTCCACCCCGCTTTACCCCCCTCCTCTCCCTCTGTCTCACCTCCACAGACTGTCAGTTTGAAATTGGAGGATTTGACGGGGTTATTCGCTCCAGTCAGGTGGACGAAGAGGAGCGGGTGAAGCCCGGCGACGCCCTGGACTGCATCTGGACCATCAGGGCTCCTCCCCAGTCCAAGGTCAGTGAGCGGCGTGAATGCGGCGAGGAGGCGCCGCGCGCGTTCTTGCCCGGCAACATCCGGCGGCGACCATCCATCATCCTGATGTGGCCATCATTTGTTCATGTTCAAAACTGTGCACCTGATTGAGTCAGGAAAAAACTACTGGGTTTTCAGGTCCTTTTTTCTTATCAATATCTCTGGAATGGATGCCTCAGTAGATTTTCTTCAAATTTGTCATGAACGTCTCCAGGGGCCGAGTCAAAGGGCCAAAGTCTTTGTGATGTCGCGAGACACAAATGACTGACAGGATTGAATCAGAAGGACTTCATTAGTCCCGGAGGAAATTGTGCGGTCACAGACGCAAGCCTGTATGGCTATAAAGATTTAAGGAGAAAGTACCAAAATATAACAAAGAGTATTATAAAATATAACAAAACAATAGAAATGGACCAACATGAATAACATATAACAATATGTGAACAAATCAATTACATAAACAAATCAATAGGAACTATAGTAAGTAGAATAAAATCAAAGTACCTCTTAAAAACAGAGCAATATGTAACAGACACAGATATTATGAATGTGATAATAGAAACACGAGTACAGTAACAGGATGTCCTGACATTTCAGCGTGCAAAACGTCGCTGTGTGTATTTACTGCAATTAGCCACAACAATTATACAGTCTGATTGCCACAGGCAGGAATGATGACGTGATTGTTTATCCAAAAGGTCAAACATCAACTTTGTTTGAAATCAAAATGTTTCACAGAAGAAGAAAAAAAAAAGAAAAAAAAACAGTTTTCTGGCTATTCATTAACCAACAAGAACCGAAGGAATCAGTGACTCCGCCCAGTGGCGCCCGTCCCCGAGCTGAAGCTGCGCCTGTGCCCGGGATCGGCCTCAGGACGGAGCTCTTCATTTCAAGGCTCGCCGTCGCCAGCTTGCCTGGCAGCTCTGCCGTGATTGGCTGTTGCCTTAATCGTTTTTTTTTTTTACAGTGTTGGCAGTGATTGGTTTACTCATCCTGCCTTTGACGAAATAGTAACTTTACTTGTGTTGCAGTTACTTTTGAAGCAATGGTCCTCTGTGTCTCCAAAATGCTTTTCTTTTTCATTTTTTGAAGAACATTTTTTGCGACAGCGTTAGAAAATACTTTCAAAGCCTTCATTTCCTAATTGAACCCAAAACCCGGCGAGGTGAGGCTGAATTCCGTGGTCCCATTTCAAAGTAGTCTGGCGTCTGCTCGCAATAAAAATTCAGCGGGTAACCTTCTACTTCACCGCATTCAGACCTGTATCGCTCTGCGCCGGCTGCACTTGCCGCGACTCTGACTGAAGGGGAGGAGGGGGGAAAAAAATTTAAATTGCTAACAGCTCGATAGGAAAATACTCCTCTGGCCTCCGCTGCCCCAGATGTAACTCACCATGCAGGCAGCCGAGCGCAGGTTTGTCTATGGCAGCGTTGTTTTGTTTTTTTTTCTGATTTGAATCCTTCCTGCCGATGCATGGAGCAGTAGAATAGAGCGTTCCAGCCGTTGAGGAACAAACCCTCCAAAGGTCATGTCTGTATTGTGAATGCAATTTAATGCATAATGAGCAGCGCAAACACATAGAGGAGCGGCAAAGGAAAAAGGCTGTGCGGGACATTTGTATTTATAAAATGCAGCCCCGGGGATTCATGAGAACCCCTCCGAAACCACGACTGAAACCCCATGTGATGTGTTCTCATAAATTCCGATATTTATGAGTGGATATCAAACATCCCATTTAAATTACAACAATCTGGCCGGCGCCGATTCAGTGCTGCGTCGTTTCCTGCCTCCTGAGCGAATGAGTCATCAGCATGCCCCAGTGCTGCTCGCTGACCACGGCACGCTGGCGTGCACACGTTCATGCATATGCAATTTAGCATAAAACAGCAGATGCACACACCAAATTACATCTGCACTGCGAGCACTTAACCATTTTACACACACACACACACACACACACACGCACAGAAATGTTTACAAAATCACATTTAATGCACAAGCATGTAAACTGTCACGCATGGCTCACACACACACACACACACGCCAGCAAAGTCCTCACTAGTCGTTTCAGTGTTTTTCGGCGCTTGCTCACACACACACACACACACACACAATTAGAGGCAGCGCCCAAGATGATCTGAATTTAGCCCAGCAAGTTATTAGCTCGACAAAGCAGAAGCGGCAGCGCGGCGCACTCGGCGGCCGCTTAACCGCGACGCTCTCACAGGTGTCCGCGCCGAATGTGCTGACGCCTCATCTGCTCGTACGGACAATTAAATTTTCCCTCAGAATTTAAACTCTTGGAAAAGTCCTTAAAACGCAGTTACTTGCACATTTAATTTGCAGCGCTACTGACTACTTATTAATTGGGGAAAGCTAAGGAGCAAAGGGCAGGGGCTGCTCGGCGGGCCGGGCAGATGGTCAAAGGAACAAGTGAGGAGCTCCGTCCTGCAAACATCGGACACGGTCCGGCCGGACGTGACCGGCTGATGGGGTCGTCCCGCTTAGGCTGTGAAGTAACTGCAGCAACGCCTCGCTAATGCCGTTTACAGCAAACACAAGAATCTTGTGCTCTCGTATGTGATCTGCACTCAGTGAAGAGAGCTCAAGGCAAGTCTGTCTTAGCAGGGAGCAGTGATAGCTAACATGTCTCTGGGGTCATCAGGAGGGAACCTCCCTTCATCAGTGTTTCCTCTAGTTGGTCCCACAACACCTTCAAGAGGCTAGACGGCCATCTCTGGCGTCCCAGAGTCACCCCCCTAATGCCAGGTATCACTGCTCCTCACCACCGCACACCAAACTCCTAGCACATGCTACTACTGCTAGCGCAGTAAAAACAGCATGTTACCTTCCACAAACCCGGGCTCTGTTATGCAGGCTCCTGTGAGTTCCTCCCAAGTGAAGGTCTCCTCTTTTGAACGACGCTGGGGGGCACGCTGGTGTGTGTCAGGCAGTCGCTCAACAGTGCCAACAAATGATCCTCCCCCAGTCACGAGATAGCACATGGCTATTGTCAAAATAAGCAGTCAATAAGTAGTGTACAGGTCATTAACCATGACGCGGCGAGTCTGATCTGCGGATGAAACATGTTAGATCCATCATAAGTATCACTAAGATGCACAGTGTTTTTGAAGGCCATACATTTTTTTTTATTCATGGTGACGAGCACAAGGCACTTGAGTGTTAAGAGCTGCTCATCAAGGCACAAACGGGCTCAAGCACTTTCTGTGTGGTCATGTAGGGAGTTATGTTCAAGATAACAAATTTATCACATACATGTATTTATTATGGTTCATGTTTATATTCATATGTGAAGCCATAGATGTATCCATCATGTATGTATGTATGTATACATATATATCAATATATATAGATATATATAGATATATATACACAGTATATGTATATGTATGAAGACTGACCCTTCCTAAGCGACTGATAATTAATCTGTGACTGATGTACCGCAACTCAGATCTCCTTTGCTTTGTCATTATTTCACTCTATTCTTCATCGTATCTATCCAGTTCTATCCCAGCATGCACTGGGCTCCAGTCTGCCGTATCGTTCTCTAATCTACTCTGTTCATTTCATCGCCCTCGTCTGAACCTCTTTCGTGTTCGTTTTGCTTTGCGGACGTGATGATGAGTCCCCGGTGTGCTCCGCTCCGATCTGCAGATCTACCTGCGCTTCATGGAATACCAGATGGAGCACTCCAACGAGTGCAAGAAGAACTTTGTGGCCATCTATGACGGCAGCAGCGCCATTGAGAACCTCAAGGCCAAGTTCTGCAGCACCGTGGCCAATGACGTGATGCTGGATAACGGAGTGGGCGTCGTGCGGATGTGGGCCGACGAGAAGAGCAGGCTCAGCCGCTTCCGCATGCTCTTCACCTCCTTTGTTGACCGTGAGTGCTGCTCTTAAAATAAGTCACCCTGCCCCTCGCCCATCCTCCGCCCGCCATCACTCCAGCTCTTTTGGCACCTTCTCGTTAAGCTTGGTTCATGCTTCTGCGTCAGGGTGATGCTCCTCCCCCTCCAAACTCTACGGCGTCGCTCGACATGCACCTCCAAAAAAAAGGAGCAAACCGAGGAGCGTCCGAGCGAAGAAATTCAGAAATACAAGAACTTATAATCCGATTACTTCCAGCTCCGATAGCACACTCTTTCTTTCTCTCTCTCTCTCTCCATCTCTCTATCTCTCTCCTCCTTCGCCATCGTTCACTACATCGGGGGCGAGTGAGACAGGAAGCTAAACAACTGATTGCTGGACAAATGTTGTGGTTGTGCAGCATCGCCCCCTGGCGTTTCGGCGGAGAATTGCATGGCGTGTGTTCAACCTCGACGCAGAAGCATAAAGCAAGCTGTAGTCTTCGCTGTCGGAGGCTGCCAGGAGACAAAAATGTTGTTTAAAAAAGCCATAATGTTGAGCAAAAGCCATAATGGAAATCTATTTAGCCGTCTTCCGCGGGTTTTGACGGCGGGCAACTGCGCCGGTTCTCCATTGTTCCTTTTGCGATGGCCCCTGCAGCTCGAGCTCACCGAGCACTGCTGCCGCCGCACAGGAAGACCACTTACATGCGCATCAGCAGTCACGAGTGTAAGGAAGCTAATTACACGGCCACGTTTCAAGCTCAGATATGAGGGGGAGCAAAAAACAATTATTATTTATTTAATTATTTAAAACAATTATTCGTCAGGAATTTCTTTATATGTCTGCCGCATTGTGATTCTGAGCTTAATTTTGGTCACTCGCAGGGAAATAGGAACACACCTCTGAGCTTCAGCGGTTTTGAAGGACAGGGAACTTTCACACAGATGCTGTTAGAGGTTGCAGAAATAATAATAGCCATTGTCATTCAACAAACATCAAAATTTATTTTGTTTGCAGACTGTAGTATCTTCATTAAATGCCTGAGCAGAGGAAGATATTAATTCTCCCGCATATTTCGGGGTGAATGCTAATGTTGTTATCATCAGCAAACCCGTAACCACGGCAGCCAGAACTTAATGGCCTTTTTAATTCAGTAAGGGTGGTCTGGTTTTTACGCTCAGCGTGTCCGGCGGGGGCATTTGGATTCTCATTAATTCTGATCACACAGTTCATCCCAGAAGAAGCCCGGAGTCTCTTGAATAACTCCCAAACTTTATTTGTTCAGAGTTAGCAGCTGCCTCAAAGTTTACTTGGAGGTCAGGAGCCATTAATCTTTGTCGCTCCGAGAACAAGCCTCTCGCGCACCATCATCCTTAATGTGCTTTAATCCTCCCAGAGAACCCCTCTGATATGTAAATCAGACATAGCAAGGATTTCCTAAACACACACACTCACACACACACACACAGAGTGCATATAGTCAGACGTGACTCATTGGTTTTTGGAATACAGAGGGGAAATATAGAGCTGTGTGTGCACATGAGGGGAGGATGAAGTGGTGGTGACATCCTCAGAGAAGCTGCATTTTTGAAGGCGGGAGACATGTAATCGGTTTGGAAGTGATCGCAGTGTCAGGGGACCGAACCCGTCTGCAGGCTCACTGGGAGATGAATTAGGAGGACACTCCAACGCGCACACACACTCGCACAGTGTGTCCCACATACACACACGCAGGCGTGTCAAAGCTATTTTACCCTGAGGTGGAGGAAGGGACGTCTGGAGCCCTCATCATGGCAGACCTCGGAGCAGGCGCGAGGCCGGCGGAGCGGACCACAGTCTGTCTCGCAGCTTGTCGCGGCAACACATTTTCAACAACCTAAAGGAGCACAGAAGTTGCTTGCTCTGACCCAGACATCTGACACACACACCCCCTCCCCCCCCACACACACACACAAAGCACCGCATGAGATGGGAAAGGTCCGTCTCCCACCGCGGCGCCACTCCAAACACCCGTCTCCACTGGGCGACTGAAATGGAACTGCAGACAGGTGGAACCAAAAAGCCTTAACATTAGAACCGCTGCGTGTTTGTTGTATAACACAACAGCCCCGAAATAAACTCTCCCTACAGGAGGGGTTTTATTCTGGATTTTTTTTATCGAATCTGTTTGCGAGAGGCGGTGACATATTTGAATGATTGTTATTGGGACTGAAATTTGTGATTCTGCTCAGCCGGGATGTACTGAGAGGCGTCACCAATATTTTGATCGTCCTACTTACATGCATTGGGGCGCCACCCCGTATAAGCACGTGCAGATAAACGGCATCACAAAATTACAGTGCCGATAACAATCCTCAGCATATGTCGACACCCCTCGGATCTGCGGTAAACACGGGGTGTTTTCAGATTTTATGGCTGATTGGCAAACGCGCCGTTGAGCTGATCTTATTTCCTCCATTCCCGTTGCCGTGCGTGCTGCCAGAGGGCAGTGGAGGACATCTGCCACTCAAATGTCAATGTTCTGTCTGTCCTTTTTTTTTTTTTTAATTCCTTTACTGTCCCTCTTTGTCTTGGCGGAATGCTGAAGACGCCGCGGCGTGCGCGCAGGCTGCAGGTCTTGTAGCCTGCGCGCACGCTCTGGCTTTGTGAGTGCTGGCTGGAAGTAATCTCGACGGCCGCATGCAGGTATTCTGCGGCTCCGATGCTCTGTCCTCCAAGTTGACGGGTAACCGCAGTGCCGAGGAGCACACTGTGCTGAATCTCTGAAGATGAAACTCATTTCCTGCAGAAAATGAATGCCGACACGTTGAATTGAAATTCTGAGGCGATACAAAAAAAAAGCTCAAACAAAGTATTAATGCCCTAAAGCTGAAGAGAGCTTAATCCTTTCCGAGTATAAAAAGTAGAAACCAACAATCTAGTTTACTCTGATGTCACAACTCCATGACATTTTGCAGTGTGTAACACCATGCCGTCTATCGAAGCGGCGGTTGCCATGGTGATGGAGCTATCCAGTTTAGCAAGTCCATTCATTTTAAAGGCAACCTTTTTTTCCCGTGAAAAATGTAACGCGAAGCTGAGTTTAAAAGGTAAAAAGAAATGTTTAAGCTTTCTCGGAACGTCTTTGAAAAGCTGAGTTTTTGTTATGTGATCGGTTTCTGCAGCTTCAGGTATGCAGAATAAATTGGCCGGCAACGTAGGAATACGTCTGACTTGGATTACCGATTAACGCTGAGAGCATCCATGTTTAATTTACGGGTTTTTGCTCTTATTGACGACTCAAAATGGCAAAATTTGAATCTTGCACTTGGAGGCGCTCCTCCTCAACGGCGGCTCTGCGCAAAATATTTCGAAAATGTGCTGTTCAGATTATAATTCTTTATTATTTTTTTTAATCTCCAGTGAGTTAAAAGTGGGAAAGAGATCGTGAACTGCAAATCCAGACTCCTTGTAGGCATAAACATGGCTGACAGCTGAGCTGATATCTCAGAGGCGCATCTCGGTCGCGTCCTGCTTGACCTCCGGCGTGTTGAAACACAGCGAGGTTTGATTCTTTCCAGCTTTTCCCCTCGCCGTCCCTCAAACGTCCCGCAACGGCGTCTCCTGCCGGCCGCCACGCCGGCTCCTCCCGCAGACTGGCGGCGCATCAATCTCAATCAGCCCGGCGGCCAGAATCAGTTCCTGCCTTCGTACGCCCGCACTCGCTTCCAACGTGTCTCACGGCACCCGCCTGACCATCTGCACCCACGATGAGCTCAGACATCTTCGCTCTCCTTTCTCGTCTTTTTTCCCCCTCCCCGACCCACCCAAACGCCCGTGAAATGAAGGCTGCGGCTCGCCCCCGACCGCCGCCGCTGGTGCTGCGCCGGCGATGATGCATGGGCCCTCGCGTGCGCTGCCTTTCATCAGCGTTTTGCAGAAATAACTCCTATCTTTTATTGCGCGCCCCTGTGGGTTCCTACAGCCGGAATTACCGCCCCATTATTGTTAGTGTCGTCAAAGTAGCTCCCGGTGCCGCTCCACGCCGAGCCATCTTTTACTCCGGCAGTGTTTGACGGCTGTTCCTTTATTGCTGTTTCTCCAAACTCCATTATCCCTGTGTGTTGTCTCTTTGCCCGCAGCCCCGTGTTCCGCCAATACCTTCTTCTGCCACAGCAACATGTGTATCAACAACTCCCTGGTGTGCAATGGAGTTCAGAACTGTGTCTACCCGTGGGATGAAAATCACTGCAAAGGTATGATCGGGGTCAACTTGTCGCCGAGCGCTTGCCATTAACCGTGTCTGACTTCCCTCTGGTTTCCTCCTTCCGCGTCTCCAGAGAAGCGGTCAAAGGGCCTCTTCCATCAGATCACCAAGACCCACGGCACGGTCATCGGCGTCTCGTCGGGAATCGTTCTGGTTCTCCTCATCATCTCCATTCTGGTGCAGATGAAGCAGCCGAGGAAAAAGGTAACTCGTCCTCGTTGACCTTTTTTGCGCAGCAAAGCAGAAGAAAGGGGGCTCGATTTCAGAGCAGATATTGAGTGAATGTGGAGACAGGAAGCAAGAAGAAAAAAGAAAACCCATCCTTGGATAATATTAGACTATTATGGTCTGTCAAACACACCATGAAAAGATGTTTTACTCCAGGGAGACGTGTTTTTGATCAGAGCATTGACATTCTCTAAAAACAGCTCCTCGTGGCTGGTCTGCTGAGGTCAGCTTTTAAAGACGTTGGCTAACGGATGACTTATCGCTCCACAAAAGATGCTCCCGGCCGCTGTAACGCGTCTCATCGTTGCCACTCACTAACATGCAGCTGTCTTCTGTAGGTTGTAGCCCGCCGGCCTGGCGTTTTCAACAAAGCCGGGTTCCAGGAGGTCTTCGACCCGCCCCACTACGAGCTCTTCTCTTTGCGGGACAAGGAGATATCCTCGGACCTAGCTGACCTTTCGGAGGAGCTGGACAGCTTCCACAAGCTCCGCCGCTCCTCCACCATGTCGCGCTGCGTCCACGAGCACCACTGCGGCTCGCAAGCCTCGGTGGCCACCGGCGGCGGCGGCAGCATGAAGCACAGCCGCACCACCCTGAGCTCCATGGAGCTGTCCTACCACAACGACTTCTCCAAGCCGCCGCCCATGAAGACTTTCAACTCCACTTCCAGCTACAAGAAGAGCTGCTACGGCTACAAGCAGCACTCACAGACTCACGACTGCGACCAGCAGGTCATCGAGGACCGCGTCACAGAGGAGATTCCCTGTGAGATCTATGGGCGGGGGGGAGGGGTGGGAGGAGGGGCCACGGGTGGAGTGGGAATCGGGGGAGGAGCGTCAGGGATGGCGGGAGGAGGGATCGGCGGCGGGGTGGGGATAACAGGGGGGGTGGCGATGGGCGGCGGGATGGGGATGGCCGGGCCGAGCGGCATCGCCGGGGGCATCGGTGGGATGGCGGGGGCCTGCGGAACCCTCAGCATCCGCGGCAACAGCGCTCGTAACAGCACCACCATAGTTGACCCCCAGCAGCGCTCCATGTCCATGGACTTCTAGATGGAGTCGGCTGGAGGGGCAGAGGCGAGAGAAACATCGGACTTCACATCTCACCCACTGAGAGGAGCAAAGGAAGACGAGGAGAGCGGGACGCCGCCGTTTTCCGAACTTACCGTTTCCCGTCTTCTCCTCTGCCTTTGCTGTGCAAACTCTATTAACACTTTTTGCAGGAAACACGAAACGGACCTTCTTCTCTCGAGGTCTCACGCGGAGGTCTTGGAAGAATGAGGGACGGGAATTGAGGAACCTAAGGAGGAAAACTAGACCCGTTCTTCCGGGTTGCAGAGCGGCGGGAGGGTGGAGACATCTCGTCCTTCCATCAGTCTTCATCCATCTAAGCTCTCCTCTCGTGGACGCGGGGAGGCTTCTCGCATGCAGACCCGGACTTCAGTCTGTCTGGTTCCCCAAAAAGACCAGGAGACCGTTCAGACGCTCGAGAGCGGGAGCGCTGGAGACTTTCTAGACTGAGTTTATACATCTCCTCACCTGCCATGCACAGATACGTGATATATAGTGCGTCCTTTAATAATTTATTTTCGAGTCTTTATTTTTGTCAGTGTTGCTGTACTGTTCTAACCAGTATATACCCGGCTTCATCATGACGCTCGGCTTGGAAATCTTCGATCTTTTCTCAATCGCTGCTGAGAGGATTTTTCACATGGGGACGACCTCATAAAATCTTGTCAGTGGTCATAACGGCGCGTGTAGCCGGACCCCAGCGTCCCGGCGACTTCAGGGTGGGAGAAGCAGTCGGGAGAAAAGACAAGGGAGGAACCCCGAACCGACTTTTTTTCTGTCTTCTCGTCTGCCTTTGCTACCCAAACAGTATTAATCCAGTCATGGTGCTTGGCTTTTAAATCTTTAATCTTTTTTTTTGTTTTGTTTTTATGTTTTTTCCAATTGTTGCTGAGAATATTTTACAAAGATGACTTACACATGACAGGCGGCCATGACAGGCGGCGAAGGTGATGGCAATGATGGGATGTCAGTAATAGCGGCGCTATTATTGCGTTGTTGTAATGGTTACCTCACGCATACACAGGTTTGCTCCGTGCAGTCACTCCTCAGGAATGAGCACATGAAGTAACTTGTCTTATTTTGGTAAGAAATAGAGAGGAAGGAAATAAAAATTAATAAAAAATAAAAAAAGATAGAAAACAACACGATTTCTGCTCCCTCAGCTTTATAGAATATGGGTGTTCAGGCCACGGTTTTATGGAATATGAGATGTTTGGTTTTCGGAGACATGGACTGAATTTAAATGGGAACCATCCCGCTCCTAAGCCCCGCCTTTGCCGGGGGGGGGTGAAAGAGGGGGGCTGAAAAATGTCATCTCTTGATTTTACTGTGAATTGAGTGTGTAAACGCAAGCACAACCTGTTTCCCAAGAGAGACGGGCAACGCCGCCTGTATGAGACTCTTTATGACCTTTTAACCACTGGTTGTATAATTTCATTCTGTTGAATTAAATGAGAGCCTACTCACCTCCCCGCGTGAGCTTCGCTGTTCATTATGGAAATAGCGGAGGCCATATGCCGGAGAGGCGGCAATCGAGGTAAGGCGGGCTGCGGCATGAAGACGTAAACAGCTGGTTTATTTCTCCCCAAGTTGTTTACCCGGCGACGAACAGATCCTTGCATGCAAAATCGGCTCCAGACGCCAGTGATTTGGAGAATTGTGTGCAAATGAAGGCGACGGCTCCGGCAGAAATCGAATGATGTAACATAATCGGTTCTGCATCAAAGATTATCCAACAAAGGCGCAAAATATGGCGCGGCGTCCCCTCACTGTCGAGCGTGAAATAAGTTCCATGAATTTTTATAGCAGGCTCGTTTTCGTTGTCCGTCACTCACAGATTTCACTCACTCTTTCCTTTGCTGTCATGATGCGTTTATCGTTTCCAAAGCTTTAGGCAGCTTTTTCCTAAAAAAAAAAAAAAAAAAAATATGACCTTCAGATACTCGCTGTCACTTGCATTAGAGTCTGGGGATGTGGCCCCCTGACTGCGACACGTGCGCAGGCATATCATTCATCAGCCACAAAAAAGGCCCCGGAGTCTAACCCGAGATAATGATCAGTGTATTAATTTGAGATGATAATCAAATATAGCGTTTAACCTCCAACATTATTTTAATAGGCCTAACAGCCACTTTCAGTCTCAAATCTCAAAATCAGAAGCTCTGTTGACCTCACCATTACGTGAGCAACACAGCTGGGCTGATGGATGTAAATGTTCACACATGACTGACATATGAACCGCTCATGCGTCATCGTCGAAGGTGGGGAATGTGCAGATCTGTACAATTCTACATTCTGAAATCATACTCATATCCATAAAGGCACAGTGCCACCTGCAGGTGATTTCAATTTCTGTTTTTTTTAGCTAATTCTAAACCTCAAATGAAGAACAGTGTTGTTAGTCTTCACTTAGACTACTCTTTTTTTTTTAAATAAGAATATGTGCAATTATATTTTTGAATGGAAGTTGCACATTGTATGTGGGAGGCCCCTAAGCACACCGATCGGCCATTATATTAAAACCACTGCATGTTTCTCAGGTAGAATTCAATGCAACAGCCCCTAAAATAAAGTCTCCCCTCAGGAGGAGTTTTAGGTTGAATTCCTATTGAATGTGTTGTGATTGGGACTGTAATTGTGATGCTGTTGAACTGCACTGGGTGATACTGAGAGGGGTCCCTAATATTTTGAACGTCCCACTAATACGCATCGGGTCTAAACTCCTCCTTCACTGGAGGGATGATGCATTAAACTCTATATGGTAAACATGCAGTGAGTTTTTTTTTAACTCATTTTTTTATTTCACTTTTTTTTTTTTATATTTGAGCATGGCACATAAATAGAAAAATAACGAAAAAAATTGTATTAATAATGCAAATAAATAAAGCAGTCTCCATCTCCCGCACAAGACAACAGCAGATTATGTACATTCATACGCGTTTGAAGCATAAATCACAATTCATAAAAATCATTTTTCTGAAAATACATTACGAGACACGTCAACCCACTTTATAACTTGTCCTACAGCATGGGGGGTAAATACAATAAAAATAAAATGAAATGAAATAAGACATAACATTAAATAAGAACAGAAAAATAAACTGTAATAAACTCATGATAAAGAAAGATAAACACTTGTTTTATTCTGTTATTTCATTTCATTGGGTAAATGGTGTCCCAGCTGGTCTCCATCTCTTAATGAACTTTGGTTTTTGAAGCTTCACCTCGTATGTTATCTGTTCCATTTCATATGCATCTCTCACTTTTTAGAACCACAAGCGATAAGTAGCGGGGTTGGCCTTTAACCAGTTCAGCGCAATACATTTGACTGAAGCTGTAAATAAAATATAAAATAAATACTTCTGACTCCCCCTCTTCTATCCCTACAGGTAAAAGCAGTAAAATTCTTTGGTCTTTTGGGATATCAAAATGCATTACCTCTTGAACCGTTTGTAATATCTCCCACCAATAATTTTCCAATTTAATGAGCCAGATGGGCTCCACAGTTCCTCCAGCAGTGGCCGGAGGCGGAGGGGTTCAGCTTAGCTGTTATTTGTGGTGTTCTGAAAAATCTGATTATAGTTTTCCACTTAAATTCTCTCCATGAATTTCAGCATGTGACCAAGTTTGCCTCTGAGCACGTTTCCTTCCAATTAGCAGTTGATATTGCCTGTTCCAATCCAATCTCCCATATCTCTTGTGTGTGTTTTGGATGCTTTTGTTTGTTTCCGACGACTTGAAAAGTTATTTTTAAAAAAAAGAAAGAAAAA
>CAAKHG010027390.1:6773-41387 GCA_901007715.1 Dactylopterus volitans | reverse complement strand
AATAAGTTATCTGAAGTTGTCAGCAGATAGTGAGCACAGCTTTCAAAGCCCAAATTCATGTGCAGGCTTTGCCTGGCGGGATTGTTTGACAGTGTTATTTCAGACTGCCATGGCCCGAACACAGTGTAAAGCTGTAAATGGCATTCAAACACCTCATTACAACAGCCTAACAAGTGAATAACGGCGTGCAAAAATGCACAAATACTAGTTTAGATTTTACACTCCGCAGCGTCACACTGAAAAACAAACTAGCTGAAACTATTTCACTCTGTGTATGCTTATTTATTTATGGTAAGTTGGCTTCTATGCTGTGGCTCCATGTGGCCACAATAGGCTAACTCTAATCAGCGTTCAGAAACACTCCCCTAACACCTCTAAAACTCTTTAAGTGATTGTTGTATCACCAGTTGATAAATCATACTCAGACAGGAGCGTATGACAATTTTTCATTTTACTAGGAGCAATGTTCCTTCCAGTCACTGTTAAACTGTTCATGCTAGGTTAGGCTAACAATTATACCGGTCTGGTCATAGAAAACAAATACAAATAGTAAAAAAATGTACTTTTCAAAACGTTAGACGATTGCAGGAAATTAATAATTTAAAACAGCACTACTTTATCTTTTTTAATTTTAGCACTTACTATTTAGCAGATTTTGCTACTATTGATATGACTCTACAATATAGTTCCTGTAATAAGTACCTTCACCCTGTTCTCTGTTTTGTTGCAGCTGCTCATTTGATTTCTGGAGTAATGAGGTTGCATGATGCGTTAACCTGTTGATTTATGTATGAAGCATCAATCGGTAATACTGCAAGACCACCGAGCTGATTTGACTTATTTGCTGTGTTATTTTTCATCATGGAGAATTTCATCAAGCTATACAGTAAGCATTTGATCGCAATATTCCGGGGGTGTTTTTATTGTCTTTTTTAATTTGTGCAAAGTACTTTGTAACTTCTTTTGAAAAGCACCAGAGAATGTTATCATTATTGTTATTGTGGTCCATTGCGCAGGCCAAACAATACCTAATGCTTCCATATCAGGTTCCCATAGCAATAATGATCTAAACCAATATGGTACAATGACCGACTATAATAGAAATGTACGGCGTTCATAAATATATAATTTCTCCCTTTGGTTTAAAGTGGATCAGATCAGTGTAAAGTGGTGCAACTCTCCCCTGAGCCGCCGAAGATACTTGGTTTGATCTTGGGGCTGCGGAGGTCTGGCTCAGCGCAGGCACAGTATGTCATTAAGCATATTACATTGGAACAACGGCAGATGATTTTACTGATGCAAATCCATATTACACCCTTGAAGCTTAGCATTAAAGTGCGATGACCCCGAGCACCGCTCTTTCACATAAAAGGCGTCGTAAAACCTTCTCAGATATTGTGAAAGAATGAGGTCATAATTTGCCCACTAAATCTCACAGTACCGAGTTTACTCGGGGCTCCAGAGGGTATACTGGGTTTTTTTTTTTTAATTATTATTTGTTTGTTTTGCATTTGTCCTTTGTGGATTTCTGATTTGTTACATCCTATATCGTAGCATCTCGGGCAGTTGTGTTGCATAAATCATTTCTTTCATTCAAAGAAAAGATAGCTGCTGGATGGTGCACACCCATAACTATCACTCAGCACGCTCCAGCCACTGTTATCAGGGGAAAAACAACTCTGGAAACCCTCCATTCGTTCTGAACAGGAGGACCACATCTCTGTTAGCCCCAAAGATGAAAATAATGGCTCACTGGTCAGGACAATTCCACAGGCAAAATCCAGTTTCTCATGTTATGGTTGCTACTGTATGTTCTTTCCCATTTTTATGAGTCTTGGGTAATGTACCAGTAAACTGCATACAGCTGCACTTCATCTTCACTAGGTTTCAGAGGCTTAACTGCATTGATTACAATTTCTACCACTTTGCATTGACATTTTGAAAGGTTTTGGTATAGCCAGCTGCGAGGCCATTTAGTAATGCATTTGAAACAGCATTCATTGAGTATAATTTGCTCGCTTTTCCACATGAAAGCTTGTTATGTTCTGCAAGTTTCTTATCCATGTTCTTACTGTATAAGCAGAGAAGGGCAGACGCTTTGAGCACTTTTCGAAGGCACGAGAAGCAGACCAAGTGACACTTCATGGAAAAGAGGCTGGATGCAGCCGGGCTGAGTGGGTTCAATGCATCGTCCCACTCAGTTAATTTCTAGAAGGTCATATTTAATCTATGTAATTACCGGAGTGTACCTTTATTCAGCTGGATGCACCTACGCAACAGTTTGAATAGTCCTGTTTCAAAAAAAAAAAGAAAGAAAAAAAATCAAACTAAATCAAACTCATACAGCGACACAATAGCACTCCTGGAACATAATTTCCCTCTTCTTCTAAATTCGAAAGACATCAGGGAGATTACCTTTCCCTCTCCTACAGCTCAAAAAGGCCTCCAAAACAGAGACAGTGCTGGGATTGGGGGGGCAGACCCTTAAGTATGTGCACAGTGCTATATGGACACACATTCTTATTAAAATCAAAGTGTCTGACCAGCTTCCTCTGTTTATGGATCCATTAAAATATCCTATTTGCACCCATTGTGAGTAGACGCATGTAATCTTAGGAGCAATATGTGCTTGAATTCTCACAAGTTTGACTTCATGATAAATCTGGCAGGGAAAAGCCTCATACACAGCACAATCTTGTTAACCAGTTAGATTCTCTTTCTAGCCATTGTAACACATTCATAAAACTCCATAACAGACATTTAAACTGACTTAAGTTGAAATATGATTATGGACAACAAATTGTTCTTTTTTCTTGAATTTGTCTGCACCATTTGTGCATGGGAAAACTACAAGTATTTCCCTATTTTTAGATGGGAGACAGGGAGAGCCCTTTCCCTCGAGGTCTCCAAATCGGGGAGCACGGTCTTTGTTATCCTGCTGTCATCAAAGTGGTCGCTGTAACTCAATGCCAATATGCCAGTACGTCATGAGAAAATAAGTATAGCTGTGCATCAGCTGGTTGGCGCCTGTGAGTTTCAATCACACTGGCAAACACTTCTGGTGTCAATCATCTGTTTAAATATACCTGGAAGCCAACACAAGTGAGTAGCTAGCTGCACAGGAGCACAGCGTTTGGGAGGTTCAGGGTGAACATGATAAGTGTAATTTTCATTTGCAGCAACATTGCAAGTATAGGGAAACATGCTATATGCCGAATTTTCAGTGCAGCAAGATCACATCGTTGAAAAAAAGTTTACCTACGTTTAGACCAATCTTCAATTGGTCAAAATCGGTGTTTCACAAGCATCAGTAGATGGATTTGAATGCAATGTAAAAACGCATTACAACATATGTAAAACATCAGGTTTGTGCAGCTGGGCAAATATAGAAATCTTGCAGCAGCAAGCACCTGAACACTTTCCGAATAATAATTGGGACAATTTTGCTGATAGAATAATGAGCACAATTATGTGTAAATGCTCCGCCTTACTGTGGCTCTTATCTTCAGTGCCCACTGAATGACACAGACGACCAACATGTGGGCGTAAAAAAAAAACTGGTGATTAGCCGGCGGATCACAGCAGGTCGCCACGGATCACACATGGCTGTGGGTGCACGGGTGATGAGTGGATGTGTGCATGCGTGCACGCGCACAATTATTTATGTGCACCAGTTGGTGGGTGGTGGAGGGGATGGGGATGTTTGTATGCACCAGGGAGCGTATGCTGGTAAATCTATATTTGAATGTGCAGATCCGTGTGTATTTGCATGCGCGTCTGCCGGAGGAACATTGTTCCGTTACACAATGCTCGCCTTTGACATTCCAGCGCCACCTGTCAGCGTGCACAAAGGCCTTTCTCTTAGGGCTTTGACATGTGCGAATCTGCCGCTGGTCAGGAAAGATAGCCACACGTGGGTGGACAGCCTGCAGAGTCCTGCCTGACCTCTTTCATGATCTTTCTTAAGGCTGCAGAACATAGACTCGGGGAACGGCAGCCGTCGCTGAATAGATAATTATGAAATCAGAGATCTCTTGTTGTCCTGGTGAATGATGCAGATTTTTCAGCCCGTGAGGCAACAATAGGATGCATCAGCCTTCTTCATTCCATCAAAATGTGACAGCAGATGTAGGAATCACAGTACTTCAAATGTTTTACATCTGTAACCTTTTACTTCCAACTCCTGCTTTCGGGCCAAACTTATTTCAAACATGCTAGAAACAGCACAACAACACGTGCATATCGGTGTCCAATATAAAACAATGCGCATTTCACTTTGCTTCATTACAGCTGATTCATGTGACAAAATATGCACTTCAGTGTTTATCTTTTCAAAATTGCAATTGCACTTTTATCTCTTATATAATTTATCTTCTTATATTTTCTGATTTTTTTTTTTTTTTACACCTTTATGACAGTATAATGAACAGCTCTGAGCTGTGGACGAAACAAGATGAGATGATGTCATAGATGGTTTTGGGAAACACTGATTGACATTTTTCACCATTTTATTTTCAGACATTGTTAAGACCAAACAACTGATCAATTCATCATGAAAATAGCTGACGGATAAAACAGCAATTAGTATAATCTTTCTTGTACTGGATAATATGAGGAAAAGTACCTTAATCACAGTCCAAGGTGGGTGTATTCACCACCGCAAGCCTCCTCTACTGCAGTTCTGCACTGTCAGGCTGTTTGCTGCCATCAGGGCCAATTTGCTGTTAGAAATGCATCATTTTTTTCCCTTCAAAAGCCATGTATTTATAGTTAAGATTTTTTTTTTTTTTAAATAAAAAATTCACAATTTTGACCTCAATTATCCCTCTGCGTGACAACAAAATCAAAGGTGCGGGATTCAAGATATGAAGTTTCACTTAAATAGTAATTTCCAAGAACTGCTCAAAAACTGCTCTCTGACAATAAACTGAGAATTTTTACTTTATGTATGACAGCCATTAGGTCAATTTAGAGATTTCTTTTTTAAACACTTTGAAAATGCATTAACCCTTCATGTTCCATCAAATCCTGTAATATGTGACACATGCTTCATAGGTCCTGATGTCTGATCATGCATATCCATCGGTTTGATAAACAAAAAAAATAGGTCTCTATCTATACTCTCATATATATCATCGCAATTTTTACACTCAGGTTTTGGGGGTTGCTAATCGGCACTTGGAATTACAGGACTGTGTGTGTTGCAGCCTGTTGCACCTCACCCTCACCTGCAAGAACCACTTGATGGTCCGTTTGTTCCACTGAACCTCTGCGGAGTAGCAGAGTGGTGATGGCTACTGCAAAATTTAAACCTATTACAGGGAGCTGTCCTGCAGCCAGGGAAGTCTCTGAAGTGTCAGTTACACGATCCATCTCGCGCTGCAGCCCACTGGCACAGTGCACGCCTTTAACATTCCAGCACAGTGGGGTGTGTTCGATCTGACATCTGACAATGTCATTTACCAAGAAAAAAAAAAAAAAGATGCCAGTGAGATCACCGGCAGAAACGGCTCTGATATGTTGTCCTCGGATGCATCCGGAGAGACTTGACAGAGACCTGATGGATATATATGGCACTTTAAGTCGCTGACACGACTCGTCTCCTTCTGTTTTCCTCAGGTTTGTGGTGAGCGATACAACTACACCTCCAGCAAGAGCTGCCCACCTTCTGCATTATTAAAAAAAACAACGAAACAAATATTTATCGTGATATAGACTGAAAAATGCGCTACAGTATGGAATTGTGAGGACTGGGGACGGGGTTGTTATATAAGAAGCCCACATCGGCTGCTCACACAGAGTCTCTCTGTCTACAGGGACCCGCTGCGCAAAGACACAGCTCATCAAGTCAATATCTCACACATATGTCCCCTTAATAGGAGCAATTCCTCCACATACATGAAATCCTTTGTGACCATTGTTGGCCCTCTTATATCTCTATTTACATCCCGCCTCCACACGCTATCTAATTAACCCTGGAACCTCAAGGTTGAGTTTGAATAAGTCCGAAATGAATCATTTGGGTGCTGTTGTTCGTACATATATTTATATATGAATGATGATGCGGGGTCCACGGCGTTCACGAGATGTGCTCGGCGGTGCTCTCGAAGCTTGTGTCCATGCTGGGGGTCTGGATCCCCGGACCCCCCCTGGGATCCTTCAGTAATGGGATGTATGTGTCGCTGTGGCAGGAGCGCATAGCCTTGTCCCACACCCCTGCGTCGCACACATGTTTATGGGGGCTGGGCGCAGACCTCAGCGCGCCATCGCCGGAGCGCAGCGCCATCAGCTCGATCTCGTGCTTGGCCGCAGTCTCCAGCACCTGTTGCTTGTTGTAGAACAAGACGAAATTGTTGATGATGGGGTGAATAGGCAGCGCGATGGCGATCACCCCACACAGGAAGCTGATGGCTGCGTTACACCGACCTAAAGTAGTCTTGGGATAAACGTCTCCATACCCCACGGTGGTCATGGTGATCACAGCCCACCAGAACGACTGTGGGATGCTTGTGAACAAGGTGTCCGGGTGGTTCTGCTCCATGGTGTAGCCCAGTGCGGAGAACAGGAAGACCCCCACGCCCATGTACATGAGGAGCAGTCCGAGCTCTTTGAAGCTGCTCTTCAGGGCAGCTGTGAGGGTCTGGAGTCCCGAGGAATGGCGTGCCAGCTTGAAAATGCGCGCAATGCGCATTATGCGTAAAGCCTGCACCGCCTGCTGCACGTTCGCCAGCTCCATCACTCCTGCGCCAAACGAGGTCAGGATCAGCACCACGAAGAAGGGCATGATCGCCATGAAGTCGATTATGTTCATGAAAGACAGCACAAATTTGATTTTATTTGGGGAGGAGATCAGGCGCAGGAGGTACTCGATGGTGAACCAGCCGATGCACACCGTCTCGATGACCTCCAGAGTCGGGTGCTCCATGAGGTTACCCTCGGAGTCCTCGATCTGCAGGTCGGGGATCGTCCCGACGCACATCACCACGGACGAGACGAGGATGAAAATAAACGAAACTATGGCGATGATGTGCGCGGGCAGCGACGACTCCGGCTTCTCCATCAGCCTCCAGAGGCACACCTGGAAGCGCTGCCAGCCTCCTGCCGACGGATCTCCCTCTCGGTCCACCAAAATAGTTCTCACTTTCTCGGCGATCTCCGCGAGTTCGTCCTCCACCTCCTTCAAGTGGCTCTTGCAGCACTCGTCCAGAAAATCGGAGTCGATTTTCCAGAACTCCATCTCCTTCATGAAGCAAATGGGGCAGATGCCCCGTTTCACGTGGATCTCCCCATAATAATAGAGCTCGATGATGCACTTAAACGCCTCGGGGTCTCTGTCAAAGTAAAACTCTCCGCTGTCGGCGTCGTAGTCGTCGCACAGTAAAGATATTTCTTCCGAGGACTTGACCGAACAGTCCATCAGCTCAGCCAGCCGCGTGTCCGGGTAGCGGCCCAGCACGTCGCCGTACAGCACCTGTTTCACCCCGCCGATGTTCACAACTATCTCAGCCTCCTCGCTGGCCTCGGAGCCGTTACAGTCCGCGTAACGCGTCCTCTGGATCCCCCACATGATGTTTCAACAAGTCCACCGCGAAACGGTGTTCGTTTTTTTCTTTTCTCTCAAGTAACCGCGAGTCGCGCCGCGAGTCCTCGCGCCGTGCGTAAAAACCCCCAAATTCTCTCTTCGTTTGAGTTTAAAAATAACAATAAATAAGTGTTTTTTTCTCGGAGGTGAATGCAGCGTGAGGCCGCCTCGGTTCTTTACGCCCGTGCTTTGGCAGTGAAGAGGCGCGCCTGTGCGCGCCGGGAAAGTTGGCGTGGAAGTGCGCGCAATGTCAAGCGTGACGCAAGCGAACCGAGGCTTCCGGTGATAACTTTCAAAAACACGAGCCGATAACTCTCCTGTCGATTTTTCGGTAATCCGGATTACTAGCCTAGCAGTTTCTACCTGCTCGTGTCTGGACTGTGAATTTGTTTAAACTCCCCATTCGTGTGCGCGCATGCGGAGCTTCAAGTTTCCGAGTGTGGACGATGATGCTCGCAGATTGAAACTCTTCACAGTGATTAGATGAATTCCACAATTTAATCATACACCACTGCGCAAAAAAAACAAACAAACATCTGACTCAAGTAGGCATTATAATAAGAAAAATATAGCTTTAGGTTGCGGGGGACTGTTATCATTGAGTGGCCCTTACAGAAAATGCAAAATGAAAATAGCTGACATATTATTAATTTATTGCGCCAGAAGTGCAATTTTCTCATTCCACCTCGTCGTCTCACAGGAAATTCTCCGCTCCCCGCGTGACACTGCCGCGAGCACGGGCTTTTATTTCTAAGGATATCTGCGGGTTTTCCGGTGGCGCTCCGCTCCGTTTGTCCGCAGCTGCGCTGGTGTTGTTTGAGTTGATGGCGCAGCGGATCATAAATCTCGGCTGCGTGAAATGAATCACAAGGTAGCTAAGGGACACGCGCTCCGCTGGGGCTTTCGAGGCTGCGCACCGAGCAACAATTGGTTAAAGATAATCGATTAACATGCAGGCGTGCACCAGTAATCTATACATGTTCTTTCAGTACACGGCGGGCTCCATATCCATAGGCCGAGATGCTTTATCCATCATCCATTTTGTATGCATTGAAGCCTATCATCAAATATGAGCAAGATTCAGGCTCAGACACTCTCAGTCACTCAAAGACTCGCATGCCAATGAGCAATCAGGCCATTTTATTTGACCGCTGATCAAATGGGGCCGTCAAGAATATTACAAGTTTTGTCCATCTTTTAGAAGTCTTGTTTACCGGATTTGCAGCACGATCATGTGATTGCGTTCTATTTTTTTTTATTTTTTTTTTACAATCTCCAGTTCAGCCGGGCAGTTTTGCTCTAGCACTCCGTGATTGGCAGATGATCGATTGGCAAATGAAGCACACACAATACGCACGCATACTCCATCGCACAGAAAAAAAAACGGAGCTTTGACTTATTGTTTGTCTCCCTCTGCTGGCGAGTTCCTCACAGTACAGCAGCGTAGCGGTTTCCGAGTGTGCGCTTGAAAGCGACGCAGTGAAACCAAATGAGGACAGGAGTCCGCCAGTGAGTGAAGGAACAACAGTGTTTCTACCGCGCTGTGACGTCATTAGAGGTAGAAGATGCAATGCCGTCGAGTCAAAACTCAGGAAAATGTCTGAAATTATCGTAACGTCTCAAATTTATCATCAAGCTTGGTTCGGTCGTTCTACGAGTTGTCATATGTGGAGCTGTACCAATAAATAAAAGTAGGCTTGAAGGGCTTATTTTTTTATTACTTGAAACCGAATCAAACTGCTTCGAACTTTTGTCCATGTTAGTATTCCTACGGGGACATCTACAGTTTACTCTCGCAAAAATGTTCTCTGTGCATTGACGGTTGCTGTGGTTACCTGAGACCCTAAGACCCCTTTACGATGACGAACCCACCGGATATGGAGCGCGGATGGTGGATGTGGACTTTGTGAGGTTACCAAGGTGATGATTTCACGAAGCGCTGATGTCATCGCGGAGTAACTCTGTACGTGTTTGTGTGTTTGTCTTGTTGCGACTGTGCTCATCAGCTTAGATTGTTCCGTAAACTGCTGGTCTACAGCTCTTTTACCAGAATCGTTGCTGCATAGCCGCCCACCACAACCATTGATTCCCAAAAATCCATTCAGTCAAGTCGCGTTTATTGTTTATTGTTTATTGTCAAGTATTGATAGGTAATTGATTGAAATTGCAAATGAGAATTCAGGGTCACTACATTTATGTACAGGTGTATGATCAGAATGTTCATGCTCTTTTAGAAGTACAATTTGTTTCTTGGGCAGCGATGATAATAGTTATACTTCGGATTATGAATAGTGTAATCTGGTGTTATATACTTCACGGCAAATGCTCAGATTGTTGTAGCCTGCTATCTATCAGTTTTAAAAAACGACAGGTAATACTAGTTTTAGACGTATTTGTACTTGATACTTTTTTGTTTGTTTGTGTGTTTGGACATAATACACGTTGACCAAATGAAGCGAGTGCCGGCGTCTCCGATCGCTCCGCACTTCCCCACTTTGCGCCCTCTGTCTTGTCTTCGTGGTGCCGACTCGCTTGAACTACACGGCGCTCGCTGATTGGCTAATTCCCAGCGTTGCCACCAGCGCGCCAATCAACGTGGGCCACGGTGAGATTTTTCTGTCTACTTTTTTAGGGAGTCGCAGCAGCGGCAGCAGCAACAGCAGCGGCAGCACCTTGTGTGTGCGTGTGTGTCGCCAGCAGAGAAGCGGAGAGGAGCGAACACCATGAGGCTTCTACTACTTGGTGAGTGACCCTTGTAGCAGTTTCTATACACGTTAAAATGTAACGTCTTTGGATGAGTGCAGGGTACGTGTTAGCGGTTTGGTAGCTTTTAGCTCCATTGGTTAGCAGGAATAGCGAAGTTGAGGTGCATCGGAAGGCCTCTGGTTTCATCAATGAATTCCCAAAGCACATTTTAATCCACAGCTCCACCAACACTGCTGTCATTTGGCGTGTGTTGAATAACTGATTGTAATGCGTGGTCTGTGCTTAGCTAGCTGCTTGTTAGCATTTTTCGAGCCCTGCGGAGCACACCGTTCTGAGAGTGAATCTTTTGTTTTCTTCTTCTTCTTCTTCTTCTTCTTCTTCTTCTTCTTCGCTCCGGCAGCAGTGTTGGGCTGCTCCCTGGTCCTGTGCGTCCGCGCCATGTACTCGAGCCGGGATGATGTTATCGAGCTCACCCCCTCCAACTTCAATAAGGAGGTCATCCAGAGTGACAGTCTGTGGCTGGTGGAGTTCTACGCTCCCTGGTGAGTTAACGCGTCTGTGGTGACAAACGTGTCAGAGCCACTCAGGGAATGGCTCGGTGGCCTTACTTTCTAAACGGTGGTCTCCTGATTGTAAGTGCTTCTCCTCACATAAACGTCAGCTTTATGATCAGGAGAGCGGGAGCCATGCAAAGCTGCTATGCAAATCTAGTAGCAGTTGTTTCGGGGTGGCCCGGAGAGAGCAATCTTGCATTGAAACGAGTCAAAGTCATTTAAAATGGTAGAAAATAAGTTTTAGCTGATGCACAAACAAGCCAAATTGAAAAGAATCGGTGTACTATCTACAGATTTAGTTTGAGGAAAACCGCTGTATTGTGACGTTGAAATTGCGTCGATTATTAAACCTGGTAAATCACAGGCGTTTGATCATCATTTGCTTCTGTAAATAATAGGAGCACAGATATCTAATGTATTTTGGGGACATTTAGTCGCGCTGTTCGAATGTAGTCGTAGATGTTGGCTCACGAGTTTTATCTCCTGATTGAAGTGAATGCTGTTGGACTTGAATTTGAGTCTCCACTGTTTGTAATCGCAGGTGTGGTCACTGCCAAAGTCTGGCTCCGGAGTGGAAGAAGGCAGCCACGGCCCTCAAGGTAAACAGAACATCTCCACCATTAACTGCTGAACTGATCTGAATCATGGAAGTCAACGCCGAAGCTCTATCACAATTACAAAGCTGAGGCCCCCGGCTAAAAATACTTGCAAGTGTAAGAGCAGACGGCAAATAGAGTTGTGAGTCAATGTGGAATTAGTCAAATATTACTAAATTATCAATGCTGCTGCATTTAAACCATATGGAATAATCCTGCGTGCAGAAGTTGGTTGTAACACTACTTTTGGCTGACTTACAGAGATGTGGAATAGCACATGGATGGCAAGTGAAACTCTAAAAGCCTTGTTTGTCCTCTGATTTAAAAAGATTTAAAGTTGAAACAGCAATTTCCCCCCTCCCCACCATCTTTCAGGGTGTTGTCAAGGTAGGAGCTGTAGATGCTGACCAGCACAAGTCCCTGGGAGGCCAGTACGGCATCAGAGGTTTCCCGACCATCAAGGTCTTTGGCGCCAATAAGAACAAACCGGAGGAATATCAAGGTACAGATGAGAGAGCTGGAATAAATTACTTTTATTTGCTAAAATCAAGTAGCGACTGAGCACTTCTCTTTCCTCAGGTGGACGCACCAGCCAGGCGATTGTGGATGCAGCCATGAATACTTTGCGCACGCTGGTCAAAGAGCGGTTAAGCGGCAAATCCGGCAGCTCTGGCAACAACCATCAGGTAAGAAAAGTAGTGAACATGCAAAGTAGGTGACAGTTGCTTCGGAACTGGAGCGACGAAATGCTGCACGATTAACAACGACCCATCTGCCTTCCAGCAGAGTGGCAGCAAGAACGACGTTGTTGAGCTCACCGACGACAACTTTGACAAGCTGGTGCTTGAGGGCGATGATGTGTGGTTGGTGGAGTTCTTCGCCCCCTGGTGTGGACACTGTAAAAAGTGAGTATGGACTTGAGAGTCCGTCCTGGGCCACAGGAAGGAAGTCATTCCAACCTCTTTGAAAAGAAAACTCCGAAAGCTCTTAAAAAAAACCCAACAACAATTAAGACAACAATTAAGAGAGAGATTTATGTTCTACCACAGCCCAAATTGAACAGAGTAAAAGAATGTTTGAGCTGCTCACAGCACTGAGAGGTGCTGTTTGGAACATCGCATGGCAGTGTTTGTTTTTTTGCACAATTCCACAGTGAGCCTGATTAGTCCTACCCACATGAATCCAACCTTGTTTTGCATTTGTATATTACTGATTAATTATTATTATTATAATATATGTTGTTGTTGTTGTCTTTAACAATCCCCCTCTGTCACGATTACTAGCCTGGAGCCTGAGTGGGCAGCTGCAGCTTCAACAGTGAGGGAGGAAACCAAGGGCAGAGTTCGCCTCGGGGCTGTGGATGCCACTGTCCATCAGGGTGTGTCCAGCCGTTATGGGGTGTGTAAGAACTGCTAAATAATTTCGTAGATTTGGTACAATTAACACATGCACTGCCTATAAATGGAGAATGGAAACCAGCATCATTAGAACTTTCCTTTGTTAAGCTCCGGGTTACATTTCCTGAGGAGCTGCACCAAAATTGGATAGGTTACCTGCTACCACAGCACCATCGCAGCAAGAAGAACTAGTAATTAGTCTGGCAGTTCCTCTGACAGAAGGAACACGGGCAGCACAGACCTCCACTCATCCCAATGTTAAAACCAAGTTTAACAAGGTCACTAACTTGAATGAGTGCTTTCTTGCCCAATGCTGCTCCCCTCTACCAAATTCGGTGAAATTTAGACCTGTGGTTTTTTTGGGGGGTTTTTTTTCCCCCGAATGAAGCTGGAAAGAGTAAGTAGTAAAAGGTGGTTAAATTTGGACAGAGCTGTTAAGCTTGCTTATGCAGTCTTCAAAATCTAAATAGCTAAATTAACTTCTGTGCATGATGGTTATTATTTGGACGGTAAAATATAATGACAAAATACTATATGTTTATAGTATTGAGGAAGTCGGGCCAGACTCGCTCATTTGGACTGATTCATTCTTCATTTTTATGTCTGGCTTCATATTCTAATGCTGACTCGGCTCTCGAATACCATATGTTCAAAACCTCTATTTGCTATAAATTTGAATATCAGCTTTATCGCATCTAGCAATTGTACAACAAATTTCCAGTACAATTTTATAATTCAGTTCCAGCTAACAAATGCAACACTTAATATCTCCCAGATGTGTTTAAAGGCCTTTTTCCTGCGCTGAATTCCTATTTAAATGAGTATGCAAGTGAGTAACTTAAAGCAATATTTAAATCCCTGACCTACACCAAACGAAATCTACATGTTCTTTGTTGTGTAGATCCGAGGTTTCCCCACCATCAAGATTTTCCGCAAAGGCGAGGAGCCTGAGGACTACCAGGGAGGCCGCTCGCGTGCTGACATCATTGCGAGGGCTCTGGATCTGTTCTCTGACAACGCTCCCCCTCCCGAGCTTATGGAGGTCAGTACAGTCACGTTTTCCATAACGGCTCTACTTACTTTTACAAGACTGAGCATTGGCAGACAAAAGAAATTGAAAAGTCCAAAAAAATCCAAAAGACAAAACTCGGAACGATTTTACAGTGTCTTTTGGGAAGTTCTGTGCTACAACAGTAGCGGCTACTTGACACCTAAGATATGCGTTTGTGTGTGTTTTAACAGATCCTCAATGAAGAAGCCGTGAAGAAGACCTGTGATGACAGTCAGCTGTGTATTATTGCCGTCCTGCCACACATCTTGGACACGGGTGAGCCAACACACGCACTCACACACACACACACACACACTGACCCTGACATGTTACAGCATCTATTAGCATCCATGGGTTGCGATGCTGGGAGGGACATCTCTGATGTTGCTCAGTTTGCTGGAAATTTGACCTTTTTTTTTGTATATTTTGAATCTTCTCAAACAATATGAACATCAACTGTCCCCGAATCTGAACAGGCGCCGCTGGTAGAAACGGCTATCTGGAGGTGATGATGAAGATGGCTGAGAAGTACAAGAAGAAGATGTGGGGGTAAGAACGCGTCATGGACTTCTGACTGTGAACCGTGCGGAATGAAGCCTTTTGAGCCGGGACTGACGACCCGCTTCCCCCTCCACCAGCTGGCTGTGGACTGAGGCAGGAGCTCAGATGGACCTGGAGGCCTCTCTGGGTATCGGTGGCTTCGGCTACCCGGCCATGGTCGCCATCAACTTGCGCAAAATGAAATTTGCTCTGCTCAGGGGTTCCTTCAGCGAGACCGGAATTCACGAGTTCCTTAGGTAGGGGGTGCTAATGTCAGCCTTGTTTCCACATTTTACACAAATTTGAAAAGGGGGGGAAAAAAAAAAAATCCAACATGCGTTTAAAATAAGCTGACGCTCACTTTAATGATCTTTTCAGGGAACTTTCTGTGGGTCGTGGGTCAACTGCCACACTGGGGGGCGGAGTCTTGCCCAAGATTCAGACTGTTGAGCCCTGGGACGGTAAAGACGGAGAGGTGAGCGGGACGTTTAAATACGTGATGAAGCTACTTGCTGCTACATGTATGACGTTAGCATGCGCCTGACGGCTCAGAGTACTGTCAAGGCACACTTTATGAAGTAAGAGGCTGACAAGGGTGCTTTTAATAATCCAATAATCCATCTGTTTTCTTCCCCATGTATTGGCACTTTTATCTTAATTTCTAAAATTAAGAAGAGACCAAAAAGTCACATTTGTATTTTTCATTTTTGATAAACTAACCACATTTAAAAGTGGAGTTATGCCAAAGCAACTGTCCTGAACACAGCGGTGCTCTGACGTAAATCCTGATATCATCATGCTAACAGCGACTTTGAATCTAGTATGTAGGAGGCGATTTTGAACTCGGCTAAGATTAATATGCAAATTTTAATATAATAGATACGATCTGCATGTTTGTGTATGCTAGCAATTGCCCACTAGCACCAAACTCTTTGCTAAGCCTCATGGAAAACTGCCTGGTAATTATTATTATTTTTCTGCATAATCCTGCTGAAAGGATGATACCCAGAGCAAAAACCTCTGCCATTGCTCATATTGAAAATGTATATGTATATTTATATATATATTTTTGGCCACATTTAATGTATTAGCATATCAAAGTCAGTGGAATTCAACCCACTAGTTTTTGCTTAATCCTGCTAACAAATATACAGATGTGGGAGAAAACATGATCATGTTGGCAGAGGTGGACCTAATTCCAATAGTTATATATGATATATTAGCCTCCAGTAAAAGTATAGGGGAACCCGCAGATCCATGTTGCCGTCTGTAGAGTGACACCTGCATTTGCTCATTTATCACCCCCAGCTCCCTGTGGAGGAGGACTACGACCTGGATGACGACTTCGACAAGGATGAGTTATGAGCCCGAAACCGTCGGGATGTGATCCAGACCGTTCTGGTTGGATCCGGTCTGGCCCTGTGCGAGCCGCCTCCCCTCTCCTGTGGACGAGCGGGAGGTCTGATCGCTCAGTTACTGAAATACTCCAGAAAAGACACATGAGAGACACCTGCGGTTTGTCACATCATCTGTCAGTCACACAGGGTGAGTGGGTGAGTGGTTGTGGGGGCGGGGCGTTCGGTGGAGTGTGTGTGTGCCGCGCCCCCGGAACGCTTCACACCTGCTGAACGCTACACACTGCGAATTTATATGGCCACTGTCCACTGATGCGTGGAGGTTCTGAATGTGGCATTTCAACTGTTATGTCTTTTACCAAGCGTTGTTTCCGCTCCCTCCTCAGCCATCCTCCAGCACCTATTTTAGGATGTGGACTTGTCAAATAACAATTCATTGTACAATCTGATGTGACTAAATATATAGTTGTTGTTTTTTGTTCTCTCTCTTTTTAAACCAGGGAGTAAGAATCTTGGTGGGTTTGCAACATGTCTGTCCAGGACAAGGGGGGGGTAACGTGGGACTTCTTGTGTAGATTTTTCTTACACGACTTTATTTGAAATTGTGTGAAAACAAAATGACATTTTTTTGTTAAAAAAAAATAAAAAGGAATAAAAACAATGACCGCCTCCACATTCACCTAAAACGGTTACAATATCAGAAAACTCGCATCACAGAGCACATGCAAAAATACCAAAGGCATGAAGACCTTGTTCAGAAGAGCAGCTTGTGCAACTTCAGCCACTGTTGATTCTGAACAACGTGCCACTTTTTAATACAGGTAAACTCAATCAACTTATACCAAGTAATGTAATTAGTTTCCTCGTAATGTAACATAATGGGAGTCATAATACTTGCAAGCATATAATCCGGCCTGTATAAATATATGATATGGCACTTCACTTGAGGAGAGGCAAGGCAAGATCACTTTGGGGAAAAAAGCAAGACCACAGAGCACCTCAGCTGAAAAAGCACATCAGTCCACAGAGAAAGGCCCACGTTGACAAAAGAAGTATCTACTGATGTAAACATTCAGACATGGAGTGTTTGTACGTAAATGACAGATCACATGGTTGGTTGGTGGCCATGCTTCTACCGGGCAAACGGCATTAAGCTGGATGGATGTGTGTGTGTGTGTGTGTGTGTCAGTCACTGTCACTGTAATCAGAACTGACGAGAGGCTCCCTGATCCGACTGCAGCAGTCTGACAATGGACGGGTCGCTCTTGGCACCTTTAATGAACTCCTCCAAAGACAACCTACCTGTGGAGCAGAGACCCAAAAAAAAAAAGAACCGTCATCAGCAGCCGAACATGTGATGTGTGTGAGTCATGGAGCTGCCGCCAACCAATAATCTACAGAAAAGACTACATACAATAAAATCACAGCTGCCCTCAATAACCATGCATACAATTTTCAGCCAGAAGGTGATGCTGTTTGGCTATTTTTGTTCACCCATCAGCCACAAGATGATGACACTGCGTGTTTACCATAGAATATACTGAATATATATAGAATTTACCATAGAATGTACTACAGCAACCCTGCAATAGATTCTTCTAGCAATTTTATGTTGAATATTTATTGAATCTACTTGAAATGGGTGTTGACATGTTTTCATCATTATTATTTGGACTTTAATGTGTGATGCTGTTGAACTGTACTGGGTCATAACGAGAGGTGTCCCTAATATTTTGGTCATCCTGCTCACATGCATTCGGGTTGAAAAATCGTTAAAATATGTCAACACCTCTCTTAAACGGGTTCAATAAAAATTCAACATAAAATTCCTCCTGAAGGAAGAATTTATTGCAGGGGTGTTGCATGACATCCTGTGGTAAACATGCACAAAATGATCATGAAAATGATCATTTTAAAGGAGGTTAGAACCAAATGTGCAACAATTGATTACTGACATTTTGATTCATTTGCTAACAACTGGCCAAGATCAAAACGGACAAATCTGGAAACAAAACAGAATTCATAAGTTTAAGAAATGGAATAATTGTGTGACGCAGCACTGCATGAGAAGGGGCGTTTAAGTGAGTTTGGGTAAATTTATCCGTCACCGTGGATGCGGTTCGACTTGGTAAAGCTCTGAACTGCCCACTGCCCTGTGAATAAATATCTCACTGAGGTGCAACATGCCAAATATGTTCAAAAGTTCAGGCTTGGAAAATAACTTTGTGCGCATCACCTGGTTGCAGCGTCACCTTTTCACACCAAAAGCCAGACCGCTGGTCTCAGGGTGACTCAGCGGGCTCAGATGCTATCAATGGAGCCTATTATTAATGATCTGGAGGGTCATATTCATCACTTATGACATCCTATTTCTCTCACTCATCCTCCATCCTTCCTGCTGCCCTCCAAACTGTCTTTCCTAATATATTTACAGCTTTACTGCCTCTATGCTATATTTTCTTTCCATAACAATTCATGGTTCAGTTGAACTTATTATTATTATTATTATCCTTATTGTTCTTTGTGGGTACCTCTCCTATTCATGTTGTGCTTTTGATGTGAAGCATTTTAAGCTGCATTAGGTGTAAGCAGTGCTCTACAAATAATTTATTATTATCACTATTATTGTTTTTATTGTCTCAATAGGTCCCTATACATTGAAATGAATTTTGTTCAGCAGCGCTGAACTTATTTCAGGTGAAAGTAACACAGCCTGTTTTACACAGGTGTCACGGGAGACTGATTTCATTTATGCAGCGAACCATTCATCTCACCATCATTGTCGATGTCCATCTGTCTGAAGATCTTGTCTGTCCGTTTCTCTGGTGTCGATTCGTCTTCAGGCATCTTCATCACCGACGCCACCATCTTGTAAATTGCCTTTAAAGCGAGGATTAGAAAGATAATGTTTTTTTCCATTTTAGGTTCAGGTTCCTTTTCTTGCTTGTTTGTTTGGAGCTCGATGGGAGAAACCTGACAAAATCCCAACCTGAGATACCTGAATGGCTCGACCTGTTTTCTGATGCCTGGTAATGATTTCTGCTGCTCTGTTGGTCAGATGCTCGGCT
This sequence comes from Dactylopterus volitans, assembly GCA_901007715.1. Classification (NCBI taxonomy): domain Eukaryota; kingdom Metazoa; phylum Chordata; class Actinopteri; order Syngnathiformes; family Dactylopteridae; genus Dactylopterus; species Dactylopterus volitans. The sequence continues at coordinate 22,538 of CAAKHG010027390.1, read as the reverse complement.
AGCATGTGTGCACTCGCAACTACAAGGCGTTTAAAAGTCTCTGGCTTTCATAAGGGAAAAAAAAAGATGGTTAGCTGAAAAACAGAAAGCATTTAACAGTAACAAAGGCACTGATCGTTGAACGTGTGTGTGTGTGTCGGGAGGACGGGGGAGTGGGGGGGCGTCACATTCATTTGTATCCACAAACACTACACACTGAGCCAATATTGAGGCAATATGGCCCTGCAGGCTGCTCAGCTCACCATATCGGAAGAGTAAATATAGCCCCATTGATGATATAAAAACCTAAAAACCTCAAAGGGCACCTTCCATGATATGAGGTGAAAATATGAATTCTGTTCTGCAGGAGACATCTGAGGCTTCAAACAGTCACTAGATGGTAAAAAACAAAACAAACCCCCCCCAAAAAAACAGTATACAGCACAACAGTAGAAGATTACCTGAAACTGTAATCTATATCTTATTGATTTACCAAGAATATAATTAGCAGATTATGGTTGAATCCCTTTTTTTTTGTATTTACACTATGGATTGTGTTATGTTAAACACAAGATAAATTCATGTTTTGTTATTCCGTCTATATATCAAACCTCTGTTTTGAAAATGATATTGGCTAAAAAGAAAATTATGATGAAACAAGGCTGATAATGTCTTACATTCCTCCCGCTGGAGGTGTGTGTGCAGCTTCTGCATTAAAATGCCTAAAAATGACAAGACCCAAATATTTCAGTGTCTAAACTCTGTGTAACTGTGTATTTCACCAGTGGTCATATCCACTTTACCCCCCCAGTTGCTTATAATTTAGCACTTTTCCTGCCACACAGAATATTTGTTTAATTACATGCATGCCATTTTACAACACAGTAATCCAGTTGAGACCTTTATATATATATATATATATATATATATATATATATATATATATATATATATATATATATATATATATATATATATATATATATGTTTTTATCATTGAAATAATCATGAGTTGGGATAATTGTCTTGTAATCTGTGACTTGCTAATGCACTGTCCTATAGTGATTTCATGACTGCCACAGGAGGCCTTATTCTTTACAGTCATTTTCAAATTCCCTAAATCTCTCACCAGGGCTGAAGACACGTCCACTAAAAAATGATTTGTCCCATCTTTGGTGCAATATTTTTTCTTCATAACGTGAACAGATAAATTGATTCAAGTGTGTTAAAGTGCCATTTTAAGAGCTCTAGGCATATGTAGATGATTTTTTTGGATGTCGTGAGTCACACTTACTTTGACCAGGATAACTGACGTATGCCTTTGCGGTGGATTCATCTGGTGCAAGGTAGCAAATTTTACTTGACATTACTTAAGTTTGTTTCATCTCTATAAATTCAAGGAATCTGTCTGCCTGCCTGCCTGCCTGCCTGCCTGTCTGCCTGTCTGTCTGTCTTGGGAACCACTCATCTGACCTAATCCAAGTTTGGCGACTGTCTCTGGGCAATTAGTGCGATTTGGACATGCGACACATTCGATATGAAAGAACCTCAGATAAGTTGGTGAATGCGCCACAATTGTCGTTCTCCTCCCACCCTCCACCCCCGTAGCCGAGTGCAGTCACTCAGCCAGTGGCAGACAGTCCCTTGAAAGACTGAAATTGCACCTGAAAGGACTATCATCCCTTACGGCGCGTTAGCACCACGCCAGCAGGGCCAAGCACCACTGACCATGGGAAACAAGCTGCTGCAGCTAAGACACGCCACTCTCAACTGTCAACTGCGTTTTGTGGCTCTCTGTTAGCTCTGCAAATCAGACTTGGAATTTTCATGGCGGCCGTGTCCCCTCAGTTTGGACTCATCGCCTCATCTGTGGCCACAGCGCCGCTGCAGCTCCGCCCACCCCGCACCGATCCAGCTGATTCACCAATTTCTCTTCTGCCCCGTTTCTGTCAATGCACTTCTACAACAGTTTTCAGTTTATGACACTGTGTGTTCTCTCTCCCATTTTCTCCATTTCTCTCTCTCTCTCCCCTCCTCTAAGCTTCCTCTTTCTATCTCTAGTCTTCTCCTCTCCCTTTTTCCGGCTCTTCTCAGTTGGACCTCATTCAGATGCCGGATCTGGACTGGTTCTCCTTCAGACCTTCCTCATGGATCATCACCCATCTATGTCTCACATTCCACACATGTGCTTGCCTATAAATGAGTAAATCCCTAATTTCCTCTTTGTGTCTCGCCCTCTTCCAGGTCACCACAGTGAAGGAAGTCATTGAGGACAGCTAATCAAGAATGAATGTGACATCTAATTAGATGAGTCCTGAACCAAAGCAGGACTGCAGAGAGGAGCTCCCTAGCTCACAGAACTGTTTGTTCCCCCTCCTACTGGTGAGGCTGGTTGTGTAAGACTCGTGCATTCTGGGTCCATTCACACTCGTGGTGTTTGAGCGGTACCAGTGCTGGAGCCGGAGATAAAGCGACGCGCGAACTTCTTGAAAAAAAGTTGCTCTGCGCTCCATCCAAGATCCTTCTAACTGAGCAATGTCAAGACAGACATCATTAACACATTTTTTAAAAAGCCAGAATTTTTCTGTGCTGTGTGAGAAAATAGGAGCCAATCACACATCTGTCTTGATGCACAGCACGTCCCAGTGGCTGTCACCTAAGAAAGCTTTATCCAGGGTGTTTGAATTGCGGCATGAGATCAAAATCTTCCTCAGGGAAGAAGGTAATGAAAGGAATGCCCACAAGTTCAACCGTGACAACTGCCTCATCAAAGTTGCACACCTCAGTGACGTGTTTCAGAAACTCGCTGAACTCGATGAACTGCGGATGCAGGGTACCAGGACACACCCTCAACAGTTAACACCCTCCGATAAATTCATCATTCACAAGAAAACTGGAAATGTGGGAGTAAAAGAAAGGAAATGGACTATTTTGAAAACCTGAAATCTTTCACTGAGGTCTTCAAGCCCCAGAACACCATGAGCCCATGCGTGACAACTCAAATCTGCCCAACAAAAAACAAACGGAAAAAAAAAACCTTCAGGCGTGTTTCCCTTTGCAGGTTCCTGCAAAATATGACTGGATGCACAGTGAGGTGTCAGTTTTACATTAATGACATGCTTCAAATAAATAATAGATTAAATATGTTAGATTAAATAAGTGGATGTGTGTGTGTGTGTGTTTTTGGGAAAAGAATTGAGAAAAGAAAAACACGTACATGACATAACATGAGTCAATATGACCAACTGATAAAGCTTTTACATGAGTCACCTCTGATTCAGTGATGGATAACGCGGCTATTTTTAAACCCGGCTCCTATTTTCTCGGCTGTAATGTAATATCCTCACCTGAACTATCTCCAGCATCTCTGCGCGGCTGATGTACCCGTTCCCGTCCAGGTCGTACATGCTGAAGGCCCAGCGCAGCTTCTGCTCCAGGCCGCCACGGGACGTCACGCTCAGGGCGATGATGAACTCCCTGAAGTCAATGGTGGCGTCACCGTTTGTGTCAAACGTGCGGAAGACGTGCTCGGCAAATTTCGAGGCGTCTCCGTAAGGGAAGAAGTTGGCGTAGATCTTCTTGAACTCCTCCACGGTCAGGTGGCCAGTGGGACAGTCCTTGAGGAACCCGCGGTACCATTCCTGCAGCTCGTGGTCGGTGAACTCGGTGTTTTCTCTCAGGTCGTTGAGAACCTCGGGCCGCAGCTTGCTGTTCTGTTTCCCCATGACACAGCACTCTCACAGGCGGGTGGGTAGCCGGGCTGGTGTTTCTGCCGTCTCTCTTTAGTCCTCCACTCTCACTGTGCTTTTTACTCTGGTTGACTGCCTGGCTTCCTCCACCCCTGCAGGAGACCAACAATCCTCATTAATATCCTCGTGTGATTATCATTAATAATTCACCGGTAAATCCTCTCAGTCTGCTGCAGTGGTTTATCATAAAACATGTGCCGAGGAGGCTTCTCACATGGGCAAACAGAGGGATGGATCTGGACGGTGGAGACAATGTCCACGCACAGGAGGGGGAAGAAAAAAAAAATACAGATAAGATTACGACTCAGATGTCACGTGTCCAGGGGGAATGGCCTGGTCTCTGTGGATACACTGGTAATCCTCTGGCAGAGTGATAATTTATCGACCCTTCACTGCATGCTGGAGGAACAAGTGTCCTGGGGCATTGTAATTCTCCATAAAGCCACTTTCTAAAAGGTCAAGCTGACACTGACTATTGTTACTGAGAAGGCCAGACATACACCTTGAACTCTTTTCTTTCAAAATAAACTATAGAGACAAACGCAAATGAAGGCTACAAATACCAGTGCAAACCAACACCTGGGCCCACTCAACTTTGATTTGTGTGGTTTGTCTAAATGCGGTTTCTATGGTAATACTCCGCAAAATCGTTTTTATTCATGTATGCAGGAGTAGTCATGATTGGGAATATGAGGACACATAAAAACAACCCATGCAGAGTAAAACCATTGCAGCATTATAAATATTAGATGGGGCACTTTTTGTGCACTGCAAACCACCGACAAAGCCAACAACAACGCAGTGTTTGTAAGCAAAAAAGAAAAAAAGCAGTTATACAGAAAATGTGTGCATGTGTATGCTGCGTGTTTGTGTGAATTAGGGCTGGAGGTGGAATAATTTTAACAAACAGAGTGTATTGCATGTGTGTGTTGTAAATCATCTCTCAAAATGAAAATCAATTAAAGAATAAATCAAAAAAAATCGAGAAACTGTGGAATTATAAGATATTTGACAGTTTACATACAGATAAAATCATCTGCTTATCCTTTCAAATAACCTCAAACATCTGCAGTATTGATCATTTCAAATGTGTATTTCTTTACATGTTTGAAAGAACAAGTCATGCGCTCAGCGAATTTCTCTAACTCGAACAGAATTGAAAATAATCAAGAAGCGATTAGCTAAACCCGAGAGCAATATTTTATAACATGTATCTGGGTGAGTGGGAGGGACAGAGAGGTGGATGTGCAGGGGCAGCCCGGCAGAACGAGCGGAAAAAGTATGACACATAGAGAGAAAAGAACAAAACTATTTGCAGCTAAACCATTAGAGCAGCTTTGCTAACACCACGCATGAAATGTGTCAGAGTAAAACCCCCACTCGTCAGTGTCAAGTCAATATAATCAATCAAAAGGGAGGAAGGTTTTATTCTGATGGGTCATTCGGGCGCCTCTCGTGGGTTTTGTCCTGTGTCCACCAACTGTTGGTTGGGTGTTTTTGACTGGCTCTCGGAGGCTTATGCCTCTGACATCCAGCCCAGTCATGACCCAGGCATCTTTGGGAGGCTCTGCCCAGACTCTGGAAAACTTTTGCTCCGCTCTGTCTCAAACCCTGGCTCATCGGCATGTTATTTATCATTCAAATGGAAAAATGAGTCATCACGAAGACAACAGGATAATCAAATTTTTTTTAGCTTTTTTTTTGTTTTGTTTTTTTTATAGCTCACTGTCAAATTTCTCACCACTTACAGGTTCCCTGATCTTGCGCTACAGTAACCAGTGTTGTGCTTCACCTCGAGTTGAGCACTATTTAATCGCATCCCCTGGGACGCTGACATTGAGACGCCTCTTTAAAAGTATCTTGACACCCTGTTTAGTGTTGTTTTGTGTTTTGGGTTCTTTGTTTTTGTTTTATTTGTTGCTGTAAAATTTGAAACTTAAAATAAAATGCGGGGAAAAAAAAAAAGAAAGGTGTTATTCCCACGCGCGCGCCTATTGCTGGTGTCACCGTCACCACGATGATTCTCCTGTGCTGTGTCATGCATTTGTGAAGTGGTTGTTCAGTTTACAAAGACGCCCCCTTTCAATATTTACTTTGCATGAGATATGTCTGCTTGATAATCCTGTTTTTCTGTATGAAAAATGACTGAAATAAAATGAACAGACAATGCTGACAATGTTTGATTGTGGGGATGTTGAGCTGGAATATATGACATTTTGTATCATGGCAACGTTATCGTCACAATGTATTACCCTAGGGTCATTGCTGTTTCATAACTTATCTTTCAAGTTTATGTTAAGGTCGTATAATGTTGACCACGCTCAGCAAATATTGGCAAAATAGCCGTCAACAAAAAGTACAGATGAAGCTAATGTAGTTGTTAGTATTGCAAGTACAAATAACCTCTGTGAAAAGACTGGTCTTATTGTCGTAACATTGTTGGGTGAAGTTGAGGATATTACGTTTCTAAACTGACCCACTGGGATCAAATGAAGCTTCCCTTCTCCCCCCCCTTTTCCAATCTGTTGTCTCTGTTCAGCCAAACCGAACTCCAACAGGATGAGGAAGTGACAGCAGTATCTCCTGAACTCCAGCAGGTCACTCGGACTCTAGGCTGAGCTGGAGCAGATATAAACATGGACATTTAAACATGGCAACTCGTTCCCCCAACACACAATAACATGAAACCCAGAAGATTCCTTCCTGGAAGTGATGATACTGATATTTCAAGTTGTTCAGAGGCTGTTTCTTTTGGACTTGCATTGGTCACTTCAATAGTTTTGCGTCTACTTTATCACGTTGATAGTTGATAGTATCTATGTTTACATTTTCGCTGCATTACTCAGTAACATAGAGTTGGTCGGTAAGTAAATAAATAAAATGAGCTGCTGCTACGCTTAAAATTTACAACCAAGTGTGGACCCGGGCGTGTTGTATATTGTTTCAAGTTATTTCAAGATGTTTCAAGAAATTTTGTACATGTTGTGCAGCCCAATTATTCACACAGCAGAGTTTATACGAACCTGCCTGCACTTGAGGCATCACAGCATGTTTTTTTCACAACAGGGGATTATTAGTGGGCGTTTTTAGCTTCGTTATGAAACGACAGCTGTAACCGGGATCCATTTTGAAATGTGGTCAGAAAGAGCTACTCTTTCTGTGGTCAGAAACTCTTTCTGACCACATTTATTTTGCTGAGGGAATTAAGTAGAAATTGCGTTATCATGTCTGAGTGTAACTTGATAGACAACAGGCTCTCCTGGTTGCCATTCCGCATTCAGTGTGTTCTATTCCCCTTGATTACACAGCAACAGTCTCTTTCCTCATCCCCATCCCCCATAGCCACCTCTGTGCAGTATGGTCCACTTTTTTCCAGTGGGTTTCTCTTCTAATGAGTCTGTTTCACACAGGCTCTGGTGCATCATGGGTCTTTCTCCCCAAGGCTGCAGCGGGGTTCCTGTAAACCTCTAACCTGGCCAGTTTCCCTGCTGTTTGCCATCCTAAGGCTCACTTTCTCCTCCTGTGTTGGCTCATTCTTCTTTTCCCAGATGGACATTACTTCATTTATAGCAAAGAAGGATTTCCAAAGACTGTTGGATAAGATGAGGTGAAATGTGCTGAACTACATGCGCACGCAGGGAGTCGCACTACGTCTGTTAAGCTGATGGAGTAAATTATGCCTCTGATCTGACACTACACCAGTTTGTGTGAGGAAGGGAGCAAAAGACATTGCCATTGTTAACCGAATGTAAGGACACAACCAATATCCTTGATTCAGGCAAAGATTTGCAAAACGTCAGCTTTACATTTCATAAACTCAACTGGGTCGCGCAGCGCCTTTCCCATCATTAATCCGTAAACATGGCAGAGAAAATATTTCTCATTCCACCTGCATCGTGCGTCTTTTGAACGGAACGCAAGTTAAACAAACTGGTATCAAGCACGGAGCGCGGAAAGAAAGCAGACTTCCCATTTGATTGTCGCACTGCAGCCTGCAGTACTGCACACTGGTGGCTACGGTCAGACCGCATCAGCCGCGTGAGGAGTTGCTCTCGCGTCGGTGATGAAAAAGAGGAAACGAGCTCTCCAGTTATTCCCGTGTTCGCCGCTGCTTCTTGACAATTTCTCTGAACTAGTGAGAGAAAATTGTGCAGCAGATCAGTGTAAAGTCCCCTGACACACCAGTAGTCAAGGCAACAGGATAGTAGTGCAAGAGCTTATGTCAGTGAGGCAGTATAACTGTCAATCTGGGGCATATGCAGGGCAGGAAAAATAAACACAAAACCAGAGAAACAAAACTATATAATGCATGCGTGTGCTTGGGCATCGATCAAAAAGAAAGCATATTGTGTCATTAGCTCAAATGACTTTATCAATCATTGGTTTATATTTACTGGTGCACAAATTGTTATAATTCAAATTAAACTGACAGGAAATGTTTACAACTACGTATGCTTATGCAACTGGTCATTAGCAACACTTGATGTTAGAGGCGATGTGTCACTACATGTGTTATTGTGATGCTCAGCATACTGCAAAATTTGCAGCGTCCGCGTATTTTGACATCAAATAATAATCTCAAAGATTTTCTTTGAAGCAAATCTGTACTTAGTCACTATCAAGTAACACAGTGGTGACTGAGCCGATGGTGCGCTGGTGAAAGCCATTGCGTTTTCAGCAAATATGGACAGAAGGAGCTGAGTGTCTGTGGCAACATTTGCAGACAAAAATGGCTACTTAGACTGACCATTTACCCCGGTTGCAGCTTCACCATAAAACATTTGACTGGCAAATAACAGGTTACTGTCATTTTGAAACAATCATAGGGAGCATTTTGTTTTTAATGAGCTATCTTAACGGGATAGCTCATCCAAAAACAAAAATTCACTTATCATCTACTCGCTGCTATCCTAGCTGAGAGGTGGGTGAGATGTTCGAGGTCATGAAGCAGTTCTGGAGTTTCAGAGGTGTCAGCGCTGTCGCAGCCAAGTCCAATTCAAATGAAGGAATGGGCGACCACTTCTTCAAACATAAAAGAAACAACTGATGAAAAAACATGGCATGCATCCGGCCCCACGTGCGGGCGAGAGCTTATACATGGACGACACCGCGCCAGCAGTATGGAGCCATTTCATGATTTGCTCATGTGTTTCTTTACATATACATTTGAAGAAATGGTTACTGTCTTACATCAGTTGCAATTACTCAAACATATCGCCCACCCCTCCAACGGGATAGTGGCATGTAACATTTTTGGGCGAACTTTCCCTTTAAATCTAAAGGGATAGCTTTGGCTGCTCCTTCAACTTCTTGGCACAGTGGTGCCGCCTCAAACTCCAGTGCTGTACTGCTGGCAGACTCATGTCCTGTGTGGCAACCAGATCGCTTTTGCTCACAGAATGATGGAATAAGTCCAGCTTCCTTCCCATTTACAACCGACACTGCCATGTGTCTCATATCCAGATTGCACCTCGATATGATCTGAGATCGGATCGCTCTGTCCGCTCGGTCACTCCTCTCGTTTTGCGCGGGTCAACAAAAACGAAACTAAGAGGACGGTGGAAGATGGTGAAGCAGTCTTACTTTTCAGAGCGGGACAATGGTGCTTTATGCAGCTGGTGTTATTCCAGCTGCAGCCGCGGCTACCGCTGGCTCTCAAACCTCCATCTGCGCCGTCAAAACTTTTGATTTCATTTGCAGAAAACCGCTGTTATCTAGAGGGAGGACGCACGGGTTATCCATGCAGATGGAGAGGAATGTGGACTGTCGGCGCAGTTGCATTTACACTTGCGCTCAATGGGGTCACAACGCATCCCCTGAATGCCTTTGACGGCGGTTTGACCAACGAGGCGCCAGTCTTCTCTCAAGGCATCTTCGGTGCATTTACATCCGTCCGTCTACTGCATGTGGTCAATGCTGTCTGATCGCAGCCCCATCACCGAAAACCCATGAAAATGGCAGGTGTGAAAAGGGGTCTTTGTCAGGAAAATCTAGTGTGAGGCTGCACGTGCCGTTTCCACCGCTGTCTGACGGTGTCGCCAAACCCACCAGGACTGGAGCCTTATGGATTATAACTTCAAGGATCTTGACAATATCACATAGTTGCTTCGCAGCTTATAGTTTTCTCAAGGTTTAACGACAACTGCATTGCAATTAAAAACGTATCAAGATTCGTTTTTAAGGATGTCCACATGGCATTGCATTAAAATAAAAACAGCCAGCCGCTCTGGCTGCAACTGTGTGTGTTTTCTTACTAGCTCTGTAGTGATGTATTGTACATTCTATAATATCTCCATTCACATGCCTCACCTCACTCTGTAAGCCAATCTCGCATATGAGCTTCACGACGTGTTCACCGCGTGTTATTATAGGTGAGCTGTGCTCTATTCTTGAATGGGTGTAACCCCTGAAACACCCTCTTCTGTCATGGGGAAAACAGCAGCCCGGGACGCAGGCAGCCACGGCGGCGGGCTGCGAGTCAGTCGCTTTTAAGCACGTTTTCTTTTCACAAAGTTACTTACCTCTCGCGGGAGAAGCGCTGGTTTGCGAGGGATCCTCCCGCGCGTGTCGCCACGAGCCGCCTAACTTGACCGTTAACTTCGCCTCACCTAAAGCCCCCCTCCCAGCGGTGAAAAGGAAACACACACACACACACGCACACAAAAAAAACAAAAAAAAAAACACGAAGATGCTTGAGTGAGTTTACCCGCCGCAAAACACTTCAAGGATGTAAATATATATACGCATGTGTATATATATATATATGATAGTAATAAGTTTAGTGATGAAAGCGGAAGCGCCGTTCCCCGAGTCGTCGCTGGATGCGCGTCGCCGTGCGTCGCCGGTGCGCAGCTTTATCAGCCAGTGAGAAGATGTGGCACCGAGCGAGAGCCGCCGAGCTCGGCTTTCTTCCGACGTGCCCAAGTTTCGAGTGAGGGGGTTCCCTTTTTTTTGTGGCGCTAATGGCGATCGAGCGTTCCCCCTCGCCCCCCGAACACAACTTTTCAACGATAGGAATGATTGAAAAGGTGCTACCAAGACGCGGTACCGACACGCAGCTGGGTTTTTATTGCGATTTACTGACTTTTGTCGAAGGTGTACGCGCATCCGACGCCCCCCCGCACGCGACGAGTGGACCCTTCCACACTCTCTGCCTCCATCGTAAAAACAGTCGCAGCAGCGTCCTGTGGAAAATTGTCACTGGATACTATTATTAGCGCCGTATCTTAAATAAACGAGGCACATTCTAGAGGAAACCTTCAAACTTCGGGAGGGACTCAGCTACTTAACCTGCAGGCAGCCGAACTGCACTGACAAAACCACTAGTTTTTGGTGATTTTTGCATGGACGTGTTGTTGATCTATGTCACAAGAAGGATTAAGGAGCCTGGTGGCATGAGTCCTGAGACTCTTAAAAGTGCCTTCAAATGATCAACAAAAATCAGTCCCCAAGCAGCCATCTGTGTTAGTTCAATAGAATTTGATGGGAAATTTTGTTGGTTAAGAATTCAACAAACGCCAACATTATCATTTCTTCTGATTCAAATAAAACGCGGGCCTATTTAGTCCATCGTGAGGCCCCTTCCTGATGTAGTTCCAAGCTGCCCATGGAAGCCGCGGCGTTATACTCTATTATGTAAACAAGTCACGCACTTATTTGCGTCGCTTCGACTGTACGAATTCTCTTCCAGCCCCTCTGAAGATTTACACACATCCATCAGCAGATGCCACAGTAACTTCTCTTGTGAGAGCTAAAGTGACACTGCAGGCAGGGTGGTGTGTATGTCAGCATTTCAGTGAGTGGATAAATAATTAACTGTGCGTGTGTGTGTGTGTGTCTTAGTGAAGCCTGACACCTGCTTCCATAAGAACATGGAGTGTTTATCTATTCCTAAGAGTGAGTACAATGCAAACTGGAGGGGGCTGCCGCGGTGACAAAGTCATCTGAGGTTGCTTTTGTTGGTGCAGCCAGTGTGCAACTCAATACGGTCACAAGCACGTCACTGAGTAATGGAGATGAAAAACAGCGTTGTGACTCTCTTAAATGAAATGACCGTAAGAACGTTTTGCTATATTTCGGTTTTAGTTTATAACGCGGCATCTGTGTGTGAAATGCTCCAGTTGTTAGAACGGCAAAACCGGTCAAACCCACTTTGACTTTGACGCACTTTAAGGACCACAACTATGAACACAACTAAACGCACTTCACGACAGGAGCTTTAATTTGGGCTTGGAAACAGAAGCCTGACCACTAAGCGAGTCAAAAATGTTCCCAAAGTGTTTGGTTTTTTTTTTCAGCTCAAAACTAAGAGGCATTTAAAACCTCTAGGAAAGTAAGTGCAGTTTTGATGTTCCAAATAGTAACTGGTCTTCTTTTTCTAGACACATATTATAAGAATAATTAGAATTCGTGTAAAATCACCAAAAGACATTGAATGATGGCAAAGCGTAGGCTCCACAACAACTAAGTAAACAACATCTGCTAATGAGGACCTTAATGTTTGGTTGAGAACTGTTGTGCGTGTTCGGTCTAAAAGTCTTACTGCATGTGCTGACTCTGGTCTCACTCAAAAATTTAGTGCAAGTCTCCCTTTGTGCAAAATTAAAATGCTTTTAAGCCATGTGAAAAATGGATTTAAATTACCCAAGAATTGTGACCCCATGACCCATCATAAGGGTTTCTTTTTCTGTATATAAGAACCTTAAATGTTGTTGTTGTTGTTGTTTATTTTGGAATTATTATGTCTTCCAAAAGTGGCGCTGGTGCATAATTAATAATAGATAATGCACAGAAAATTCTAATGGCTTTTTGTGCCTCGCATAGATTAGTTAGCTTTACTGAGTTGTCAATGATATTTCCTTTTTACAAGGTCTTCCTAAGTTGCAGTTAACTGCAGGTTGAATGAAACACTTCACTCATTACCGCCAGCGGAGGCTGACTTCGACCAATCAAGTGGCAGAAAAAGCAAGCGATGACGTTACTGCACCAGTGGGAGGCAGCAATGTACTATTTGTGTCTGATCTGCCGGTAAGAGGAAGGAGAAACTGTCCGCGGCCGCTGTAGGTGTGCAGAGGTCATGAGTCCCAGGTGCTCATTACCACTCATTACCACCTTGAGCCAGTATCTACTGCCTTCATTGTTGGGGAAGAGTTGCACTGGAAGACATCCCAAAGCTACGTGGAGCACGTTGCCTCTTCTTCGGCCTGTCATACGCTGTGAGTTCTGGGACTGTCCTAAAGCCATGGAAAACATTTGAGTCAGAATAAACTCCCACCAACACTGCAAACTCTCAGACTAACTGGTGATTGTCTACAGGCCGCCAGTTCGTTGTTAATTGCTGCTTGCTGGTTATTAATTAAGTTTGTTTCTAAACTGCACAGAATAATCCTATTGTCTCAGGATTGTGTTGAATTACATAACAGGGTTGTATTATTTTTATCAATGGTAATTTGATTTATTTTCATGCTAATCCAAAATAATCAGTTGGCAAATATGACTGACACACAATTCAAATCACAGATTTTGATTCTGACATATATGTTAGTTTCTATACTACGAATCCATCACATTCAAACCACTTAAGGTTTTAGTATACAGCGTAATAAAGTAACCTTGCAATAAGTCCTGTCTTCATGAGTATTAAAACATCCAGGTTTTTAATCCGTTTGAGATGTTATTTTATTCTATTGATCATTTTAGAGGCTGTAATTTGTGCTGAAAACTGTATTTGATTACAATGACACAATCTCCTAATTTTGTAATGCTTAATTCATTAAAATTAGACAAAACACCCGTCAAATGAACCCATTCCAGCGATCCAATTGATCATTAAAATTGATCAATGTCATTGTCAGACAGATTCAATAAAAACAAAGCATTATAATCCTCATAATGGGAGAATGTATTGCAGTACTGTTGTAGTAGACTGTGCTAAAAGCCTTAGTGTCCTTTATATTGTGATTCATTGGTGTATGTATGCAGATGCAAAATAAACATTTAAAATTTAAAATGTTTTTCCCCCTGGAGAAAGTTGTCGTTTCATTGAAGTATGTTATACATGCAGTGTGCGCCTATATTTGATTACAGAAGACAATGTTTTATCAAATGTCTATATTTGAAACAAATAAACAAAAACCTGTCAGTTGAGCTGCAGCTGGATATCAACTGCTGGGCCAGCTGACAGCAGGGTAAAGCATGGAAAACGTAGCAAACGCGTTCTTTTGGGGGTGAGCTTTTGTAAACTAGCAAGCGTGTTTTTCTGGAGGCAGTCGCGCCTCACACAAGCCCCACTGCAAAAAGAAAAAGAAAAAAAACATGCCAAGTGTGGTTTGTGACCTTTTAGAGATGTAACAATATAAATAACTTGTGTGACGCAACTCTGCCTAGCACCCACGCATCGGCTTCAAATGCTTCAAATGTCAGTTGCTTAGGAGATTTTAACCCTAGACATAATTTAAAAAAAAAATGCAAATAAATGAAATTTGAACTGTCTAACAATCATGATTTATCATTTGCAACCATAAATGTGACCATATTAGGAACATGCAAGGTATTTTATCAACGCGCAATGAATGTCTGAAGTGTTTAAGTTACAAGTACAATTAATTTGGTGTTTTTAAGGCAGTTGGTTTTCGTGGTTTCAGCAAGTGAATTAGATGTTCGTCTGAGTAAATGCAGCTGAGAAATTCTTAGTTGCAGGAAACTTGTTTGCTGCTATGCTGTCGGGGGCAGCAGCCCCTGGTGGGGTCTCTCGTGGCTAATTGGTCTTAGGTGAAGGGTCAAACAAAGGATGGTCCATTAAGATGCATATGGGAAGAAAAACACCAAAGGACCAGTGAGCCCTGCCAGGAGGGTCACCAGGGCCCCACCCTGGAGCCAGGCCTGGGGAGGGGGCCTGTCAGCGAGCGCCTGTCGGCCGGGCCTTCCCCCATGTGGTCCGATCAGGTCCAGCCCAAGACACAGACATGGGTCTGTCCTCCAGCAGGCCCACCCACCTGCAGGAGGAACCATATGGGTCTGGTGTAATTTGGATCGATGCCACCCAAGCGAAAGAAGACGAGACGAGACATTAAACCAAATATTCGATCTGTTCAGGCTGCCACGACATCAGATTTACACTACAGGATCGTTATGGCCAAAGCATTCAAAACAGAATAAATGAATGCGATTAATGACAATAAGAATAATAATGATGATGATGAGAATAATAGTAACAGTAATATTATGAAGAAGAGGAATCTAGCCAATAGTGTGGAAGAATTAAATGTAACCATACAATGAACAAATATTCTGTTAAGGCTGCCCCAATAGCAGATTTACACGAGAGGATCATTGTGGAAAAAATAATTCATGATAACAGTATGAATAAATGTGACCAATGACAATAAGAATGATGATGATGATGATAATAATAGTAGAAATTATAATGATACGAAGAAGAATGTAGCCTATAGCACAATGCAATCAAGGTCACATCAAAGCATAAAGCAGTCCATAATGCATCATGACATCATCATTAAAGATACATCAAAGGCAGCGGTGAGCCGGCACTGTAATAATAAGAGCCTGACAACGACTCTTGTGTGGCTATCTCACAGTATTTGGCCACTATGTGACGGAGGGGAGCAACGGCAGTGATTCTGCACGGATTAAACAGTCCACTAGAAGCCACTGACAGCCCTTCAGCTTGCTGGCCTGGGTGGCCTGTTGAAAAGCTTGAATTCTAAAGCTGTATTTGTGTAAGGGGTGTTTATGGGCCCAGTCTGCTTCCAGCCAATTACCGAAGAGGATTTTTTATTTGGATGGAACATGCCATGTGGTGTCATCTGTCATGTGGACCCTTTTGATGGTCATTAGAATGAATTTTCCTCTTTTTTTTCTACAGAGGTTCTGTCTCTCTCTCTCTCTCTCTCTCCCTCTCTCTCTTTCTCTCTCTCTACTTCTCTTTCTCTCTTTTTCTCTAACCCACACACACGCACATGTACGCACGCACACACACACGCACACACACACACACACACACACACACACACACACA
>CAAKHG010027387.1:18632-47756 GCA_901007715.1 Dactylopterus volitans | reverse complement strand
TGGTCAAACATGCCAGCCTGGATGACCTTCTGGTCCACATTCAGCTTGTACTTGGCCGCTGCCAGGATCTTCTCCTCCACGCTGTTGACGGTGCAGAGGCGGAGCACGCGCACCTCGTTCTGCTGACCGATGCGATGCGCTCTGTCCTGCGCCTGCAGGTCCTGTAGGAGGATGTGAACATCACTGCTTAGTACCAACTATCATTAACAAGCTCCCGGCACTCGTCGTTACCACTGCTGATCTTATTAATGGTGCAAAAGTGGAGCAGCCGATGAGTTACTGTCCGGCAAATGTTTTTCCACTGGATTCCATCACCAGTATCAGCTGCCATCACTGACGGCTACTTGATGTTGTCTCATCTACCTGATGTGGGTTCCAGTCACTGTCAAAGATGATGACGGTGTCGGCAGACTGCAGGTTGAGACCGAGGCCGCCCGCCCTGGTGCTGAGCAGGAACACAAAGTACTCCGAGGCTGGGTCGTTGAATGTCTTCAGCAGCATGCCACGGTCCTCTGCCTTAGTGGTTCCTGTGGACGCAAAAAACATAAATAAATAAATTCCAGGAGATCAAGTGAAATGAATCATTACGTGTAAACACGAAACACACTTACTCCAAAATACCAAAAGTACAAATTTACCCATGTACAACTATAAGTAGCATTTGCAAAGCTTTCCTCTCCTAGTCAGGAGCACTTTGGTTGAGGAACGCTTTTACTGCCACTCGCAGCAGGTTACATTTGGAGGTCCGGCTCGGTTCTGGGACCTCCGTGGCCACCTAACTGTGACCCATGTGCAGACTTGGGGAAGGTTCAATCGGGGACAACGGCATCGAGGACACATCGATGGAGGCGCGACGCAATCGCACCTCCACGACCTGTTCTTTGATTTAGATAAACAAGGGTGCAGCGGTTTATTTTGGAGTCGAGTCCACATTTATCTCCCGGCTGCCTGTTATGTACCAAATCCACAGCTGTTTACTTTTGCTTATGTCACATTTGCAAAAATCTGAAATAACTTTACAATTGCAACTATATTTGGAACAGTTATGCGCCAGTAATGGCTAGAACATTAATGGCACCATTAAGATGACTTTTGTCCTTTTAGATCTAAAAAAGGGCATCTCCTCCTCATTTTATTAAACAGCAGTATGAAACTTTCTAATAATATATGCATGTATTTTGTGAGCTATCGGTTCATCTTCGGGTTCAAATTTGAACAAATTTCCCTGCAAGCGGTCGAGAAATTTTTTTTCACGAGATGCGCAACTGATGGATTTATGGATAACATGACAACGCAACGCCACATGCCACCGACAGCCATGGGCATTGTGAATGAAAGTATAGATTTATTTGTTTTACGTCTTCAATAGGGGGAAAATGGCTGTGGGCTGGAAAAACAAAAGACAACCGTCTCACCGTCCAGGCGCAGGTACTTGAAGTTGCGGTAGGCGAAGTAATCTTCCATGATGGTCATGAGTGAGGTCATCTGGCAGAAGAGCAGCACTTTGTGATTGGTGGCCCTCAGCTTGGGCAGGATACGATCCAGCAGCTCGAACTTCCCGGAGGAGCGGAAGAGGTCAGGGCTGCACAGGCGGAGAGAGAACATTTTTTTAAAAAAGAGCCAGTTTGCGACATAAACTAACACACACACACACTCACAGTACAAACACACAATATTTCGAGCTTTACGTACCCAGACACAATTCCACCAGAATAACCAAGATGCTCCGAGAAAGACTCCTGTAAAACAAACCAGGCCATCATGAAAACTTTCACCCTTCCATAAGCTGACGCCGTACCTCAAAGGATGTTCCGCAAAGATGTTCCTACCTCAATATGCTGGAACATGTAGGGATGATTGCAAATCTTTCTCAGCTGCATGATAGTGTTCATCAGGGTCTTCGTGCCTCCTTTACCCTGTGGGAGAACAATGGAAAAAAAAAACCCAAAACAACTAAGTTTTCACCTGTCCAAAAGTTTCAAATCATCGCTCGCTGAATGTTTCCAAATGATCGCTTGTGCTTTCGTACCTTCTTGTCCTTCTCTGAACCGTCTGTGAGCAGGACGCCCTTTGCCTGCATGTGTCTGTATAAAACTCTCTGTAGCGCCGACATGTCACACTTGATGACATACTCCACCTGGTAAACGACAAGAATTGAAGTCACATCACGGATGTTCATAAATGATCATGATCAAATAAAATCTTCTTGCGCGTTGCTGATTTTACTTCTTATCATTACTCCTACAGCATCTTGCAAAACAGACACAACTCACTCAAACTTATTACATTGTACCTTAAATTCATATTTCAATAAATTCCCTTTTTAGTTGCCCATCTAATATTTATGTTTTAATATACAACTCAACAAATGCGTGATGTTCCCAAAGTTCCAACCACATCACGCCGTCTTCTCATGAACACACATGCACGAAGCATGAAACAAGCCACACCTTCTCGGGCAGTTGAGCTTCCACTTCCTTCTTGAGTCTGCGCAGCAGGAAGGGCCGGAGCACTTTGTGTAAACGTCGGATGATGAGGATGGTCTCTTCTTCATTAAGGTCAACCTTGAGGAGAGCAAGATGGGATGAGGGTGATACATTTGATCGCCGGGAGGCTCATAGCTCTGTGGAGATCGATTCGGGGGTTGAAGAAACTATGTGCCAGCATTTATTGTTTTTTTCCCGCAAGTGTCTTCCTGACCACGGAGCTCACAGCCCGTTTTAATTTATGGTTGACTTTGGGTCATCATGTGCTCGCCGTCGCCGGCTCATACACACCCTCCCCGGGACAAAGCTCACCTTCTCCCCTGTCATTGCAAAGGGGGCGTTGAACCACTGCTCGAAGGTGCTGCAGCTCTTGAAAATGGTGGGCAGGAGGAAGTTCAACAGGGCCCAGAGCTCAGGTAGCTTGTTCTGCAGAGGAGTGCCCGTGAGAAGCAGCCGCCGTGGCGCCAAGTAGTGTGTGTTCAAGACCTGGGTCAGCTTACAGTGGTGGTTCTTCATACGGTGGCCTTCGTCCACGATCATGTACTTCCAACGAAGCTTTGAGGGGGAAAATGTGTTTTAGGAAGTTTTGAGTTATTAGCAGGGTACTTTTTTTTTTTAAATTGACACTTTGATGAAATTTGAGCATGTACGTACCTTTGCTAGCACCTGCTTGTCTTTAATAATGTACTCGTATGTGGTGAGCAGCACGTTGAATTTGCCGCTGCGAAGGATGGGAACAAATGATCGCCGAGCAGCCGGAGACCCCTAAAAATGGACAAAATCACTCCGCATTTACCTTCAACTAATCGTTTTGGCAGACCTCAATTTGTTGACACTTGAAAGACCAGGAAAATCTTGTCAAAACATCCAAACAGGTGCAACTGACCTTGTAGGAAACCTTCACGACAGATGGCGCCCACTTGTCAAACTCGTACACCCAATTAGACAGAGTTCTAAAAAAAAAAAAAAAAAGGTAGAAGTCTCACTAAGAGATGATTCTTCTCAATCTGAACCACCTTGTGGGCTCAGTAGACGTGCAAAAAATGTTTTAAACATCTTTAAAACGGCTAGATGACATGCAAACACAGCACAGAAACCTTACTGGTTTCAAATAAGTGCCGACATTTTTAAAGTCGTCTGCACAGACGAGCTCGCAAACTTTTTTCGGGCTGCGATGGAAATCACGAGGAGGCGGGGTGTGTGTGTGCGCGTGCGTGTGCACTCACGAGAGAGGTACAATGATGAGGAAGGGCCCGTTGAGGCGCTTGTACTCCATGAGGTAAGTGATGAGGGCAATCGTCTGGATCGTTTTGCCGAGACCCATCTCGTCAGCCAGGATGCCGTTCAGGTTGTTGTTGTACAGCGACACGAGCCACTCCAGCCCTTTGATCTGAGCGGAGGGACGGAAGAGGAAGTTCACGTCGCTTGATAAACATCTCTCTAATTGATTCGCTCTATATCTTGTGAGTGAGACACTTGAATCTCTGCAATAAGTATGTCACCACGACACGACCTTTCCGTTTGCCTCCATCGTGTACCTGGTATTGCTTGAGCTGCCCATTGACCAGCAACGAGGACTGTTTGTCCACCTTTTCCGTGACGGCGTGAGCCACGGCGTAGTAGGACTGCAGGCCTCGGTTGAAAGCTGCGTTTCCGTACTCGTCGTCTACATCCTGCTTGGCGTGTCTAATGGAGAGAGGCAGGGGGCAAGCAACCAGTAAGACAAGCAAAACAGAAAATAGAATAATGCTTTAAAAGGGCTTTTTTTTGTAGGATTTAGTTATAATAACCGTCATTTTTAAATTGTGGAGTGTAAGAAGTTTTTCGACTGGACAATTCCAGAATTTTTTTTTTTAAATGAAACTACCCACTGTAGCTTTTTTTCTGTTTGCATTTTCACCACCACAGATGCTGAGCTGATGTAAGCCGGTGGTAACTGTGTGACGCAAATGACAACAAGATGGAGGACGGCATGATGAGAGCTGTGTGTTTATGGTGCGTCTTGGGTTTGGTAAGAGGGGAGACCCAAAATCCACTGTGCAATTCTGCCAATATTTTCAATTGTATTTACTGTACTTTACTACTTATAGCCTCTATTTGTGCAACTGAAAGACTTCACTTGCCGGTCCCTGTGATCCGAGTTGGGGTTGTGGTGGGTTTCATGACAGATTTTTGATGAAGAAATGCAGAATAGCAGCTCTAAGGGCACAGTCAATGTTTTGGAACACACAAAAGGGAGCGACTGTTCCATTGATACTTAGAACTATGAAAATGAGTCATTGGTTGGAGAGCACCTACAGTCTAACTTATGGCAGACACTTTAATTCATCTACATAAAAGTACAGTAGTTCTTGTCGTCTTAGTTTTGCGTGATGTTTGTTTCCCGCTTATTTGCCAGAAAGCCAAGAAGATTGAGGGGTTGAGGTTCACTCGTGTGGGAGCATGGTTCGCAAGTGCGTGACAGGGCGAATGGCGGCGTCTTACTCGATGATGTGCCGGACGTCCACTTCAGAGACATCCTCGCTGTCAGGGTCGGGGATCTTCTTCTTCTCGTCTGCTTGAGCTGAAGAGGGATGAGGTTGCTCATCTTCTTCCTCCTCACAAGAAAAGGTCACAAAAAAAGGTCAGCAAGGAAACTATGCATCACTGTTTAGATTTGGTTTTGAGTTGACTGTCTTTAAGTACCTCCTCCTCCTCTTCTTCTTCAGAGCCACTATCTTCACTGTCTGAACGTGGCGCCACTTCATATCTGCAAAAGACCAAAATGTTTTTGGTAAAACAAAATGAGTTCCTCTTGTTTGTTCTGTTGAGGGACACACGTCATCCTGTGAAATATGACGCCAACTCAAATCAAAAAAGGTATGCATCTGAAACTTTTAAAAACTTAATTGCACAACACAAGCTTTCGGCATCGGTGCCAGGACGTAAATAAAAAACACTGTTGATATCTCTAACCCGATGATTTAATAGACAAAATTAAGATGTCACACTGACCCTGGATTCATTTCAAGCCAGGCCTCCAGCTGCCCAGCTTTAGGTGCATCAACCCCGGTCAAAATTTTTCCGCTGTCCACGTGGATGACCTTCACTGGTAGATCACTCATTTGACTGGTCTCATCCAAAGGCTGGCAGATGAGACAAAATGGGATTAGGAGGGGGAAAAAAAAAAACATTCCAAAGTTGGTTCATTTATATCCACATGCTGCTGCACATTGAAATTACTAAAGACCACTGAATATAATGTCAAGATTCATCCTCCAGTCTCACCTCTCCATCAGGTCCAAGAGCAGCGGCACCACCTTCTGCCGTCTCCGGCTTCTGCAAATATTCAGTACATTGAAAATGCGTTTAAAAACTTAAGGCGGCACATTCAAAAGGCCCATTAAAAAAAAAAAAACCCTCACCTTCTTTTTCTTCTTCTTTTTCTTCTCTTTGAGAGCTTGGGCGGCTTTGTGGGCTCGCACCAGCTCGGTGAGGTTGGCCACATATTCGTCCGTCTGCTGGAGCAGGTAAGCCAGACGCTTGTCTTTCTTTTGGTCAATGAGTTTACGATAGCCCTCCTCATCTTCAGCCTGGAAACAGATACAGAAGGCGTGGGGTGGGTTTTCTTTTTTGTAAATAAACAAGATTTGACATCAGTGCCGCCCTTGAGACGACCGGGGAGATGTCTCACCATCAGCCTCCGCATTCGCTCCTTTTCGATGCGCTCATTCTCTTTCTTCTGCTCACGCTCAGTGTTGGCATGGTAGGTGGCGACAGCTTTCGTAGCCTTCTGGATCTTCGCCGTGATGGAGCGGTGGTACTCCTTGAAGTCCTTGGCGTGCTGCAGGATGCTGTTGAGGTATTCCTATCACAAAAAAAAAAAAGAAATATTGAATTTTATATTCACGTGGGAATACATTTCAATAACAGAAACAAAAAGACAGGTGCCAATATGAAATACTGGTTTCAATAAACGCAAAAAGTTTTTTATCAGCCAACTCAAATCCCTGCCTCTTTGCTTCACCTGCGTTTGCCGTTTGCCGCTACATACCTGGTGTTTCTGACGACGTTTGCGCTCCTGTTCAATCTTCTGCTGCTTCTCAAGCTTCTCGGTGATGCGGGCCTCGCGCAGGGACTGGCGTTTGCTGCGCTTGTAAGCCTTAGCGTTGAGAGCGGTTTCCAGAGCCGTGTCACGACGCATGCAAACCACCACCTCCTGACGCAGCTGCAAGCCCACAGACGTCAAGAAGATTTGGTAAGTGCATCTTTCCACAAGCAAATACATGAAATCAACTGCACTGCTGTAGTATGTTTTACTAAGCAGAGGTCAAGCACATTCTACCCGTTGTCCTCCATACCCGTCCCCTTATGACTACGGATGTCTTCCTTCATACCTGTCTCTGGAAGTTAAGCAGCCGCAGAGCTTTGAGCTCGATGGTGGCCTTGGTGCGCAGGTCACCAGCTAAAGAGCCGGGCAGGTTCTCCAGCTCCTGGATACGGTGAGCAATACGGGCTTGCAGCCTACAAAGAAAAAAAAACCCAAAACAACCCACAATGGTGAGAGGTCCAAAGCACTAATTTGCTCCCCTTTATGCTGATTATCCACAAAGAGAAAATGCTCAAAATGGTTACTGGTTTCCGTCTGTTCACCAGGCTGCCCAGCCTGTCTCACCTGTACTCTCTCTCCTGGAGGATCTCCACTGGGTCCAGCCCGCGAGGTTTTTGGATGGGGGTTATGCGATTCTGCTTCTGATGGAGCATCATGGGAGGGGGCTGGGCGGGCTGTCCTGGGGACTGTGTCTGGGGGGGCATTACTGGGGAGGCGGCGGGTGGCACAGCGGGAGGAGCAGGGGAGGGTCTGCCAGTGGGCTGGGGTGGAATCAATTTCTGAGGAGGATTGGACGGCGCAGCAGCATTCACCATTGGTCCTATTGGACAAGAATCGCAGGAGACCCATTTGGCTGCATGCCCACATAATAATAATCATAATAATAATAATAACAACAATCAGAAGTTCTGAGTTTAGTGTCAAGATCCACTATACCTTCGGGCCATGATTTTGGGGGTCCATTGGTGGGCTGGCCTTGCATACCAGGAGGAACTCCTGCAGGTCCAGGTGGTGGCATATTTGGGCCAACCATGCCTGAAAATAACGGGACGACCATTTATTTAATGATAAAATTTTGCCATAACCTAAAAAAAAAAAATGATTTATTCATTCCACCACTGGCTGTCTTTCTACAACTATGAAAAAAATAGCGACAACAATCATCTTTTGAAGCACTTGATGCAGATCCTGTCGTTTTTCAAAATTGCGCATGACTCAAACACACTAAAATTGAAGTATCCCCATTCAGCTCACCATGCGGTCTGTTGTAGTTGGCCTGAGCTGGTCCTGGCCCCGGACCAGGTCCACCTCCCGGGCCAGTAGAAGGTGGCATGTTGGGCATGGGCTGTTGCTGCATCCCTGGCATGGGCCTCTTCCCTTGCACGGCCATCTGCAGGTGCTCCGGTAATGGCTGACTGCGTGCCAGCATTTTGTATGCCATGATCTGGGCCCTGAGCTGGTGCAACTGGTTCTGGTTGAAAGGCGTAGGGCCACCTGTGCCACCCGGGCCACCGCCTGCGCCACCTGGTCCACCCGGACCCTGGGGACCTCCACGGTTAGGTTGACCCATTCCCTGAGTAGGGTCGCCACTGCCGTCCATCGAGCCAGCACCAGGCCCGGGGGGACCGCCGGGCATCATAGGGCCAGATGGAGGGCCATTGGCTGGGACAGGGCTTGGCGCATGCTCCGAGCCTCCCAACGGAGAGGGGTAACCTGGGGAACACAACGTAGGTAGGCCAAAAAATTATTCAGGTTTTGCGTTGACCGCCGTGCCAAAGAGTATGGAGATTATTAATTTTCATGAATTTCCACTTGGTGTCACACAGATTTAACACTGTCTGGAGTTGAATTACAACATGTAATGAAAGTGGTTTTATTTCCAAAAGGTTTTGGCAACAAGTAGGACTGAATAAACTTCCCCAGAACTCTCAATGACACACTGCCATTTTTATATCATGCAAGCAAACACAGTGTACCATTAGCCAAGTGGAACACTGCTGTCCTGTCATTTAAATGCTGCGTGCCTCTCTTGTTCTCTTCTTCTGCTTACTATGTGGTTTCTAAGCTGCAGCTGCGTTTGTTGTTGTCAGAAAAGGGAACTCCCCCGGCCCCGCCCCTCTGGCAGTGCTAACCACTGCTGGCTGCCTGCGCTGCCAAATGAGCAACACAGCACAAGAGGAGAAACTGGCTGGATGGGTTTACGCACTCACTCAACACACCGGTGTTTTTGACTTGCACGGCATGGCTGCATAACCGCCTGTTCACCTTGTGTGGATCTTTTTGCAGATTAAAAAGGGAAATTTATGAGGAAAAGCTATTGTGGACAATTCTGCACCCGTTTACATCGTTGGACTTTACCCCTCAAGTTGACAAAACTCATTATCTGAGGATCAGTCTACCTTCAGGGCAGGCAGACATACAGTATAACACAAACACATTTTCAAGAACGCTGTATCTGCATGTTTCCTATTTCCAGTGTCGACATTCACATGAATTACACCATTACCTTGGGAATGTTGGTCCATGGGGCTCGGAGGGGGCCCCATCCCACTGTGCCCTCCTGGTCTCATGGCCATGCCCTTCATCTGACCATAGCGTGGGTCATCAGGCATTCCCTTCTCATGCATGGCTTCCATGGGCTAAAGACACAGAATCATCATGTCGGAGAACGAACATCAACTTAACAACTGACACAAAACTATACTTTAGTCTCATTTTTTTTTAGCTAAACTGTGTGACATACTTAGATTAAAAAACCCTGTCCAAGTGAGTTACAAACCCACATATGTGTACAAATAATGCACATTCATGAAGCACAATTCCAGTACTCAAAGGAGTGAGAAATTGAATAAAAAAAAAAAAAGAAAAAAAAAGTTTTGTACCTTATGCATCTGGTGCATGTTGTCCTGAGGATATCCTGAGGGTGCTTGAGGGGGGTGTGGGTGTCCAGATCCAGGAGGCCCTGGGCTGGGCCCCATCATGCTATGGGCCGAGCCAGGAGAGGGACCCGGGCTTGGGCCCATCATGCCACCTGGAGATGGCCCTGGGCCTGGGGAGGGGCCAGGCCGAGGTGTCCCTCCCATTGGGGGGTCAGGAGTGGACATCTCTCAGGGGAAGTTGGGAATGTGTGGCAGCAAGAAGTACCCCTGTGAAGAGACAGGACAGGAATAGAAATAAATACCCACAATCTATCTGATCAGATGAGTAAGTATAATTTTGAATTCAGGGAAAATGTTCCACTAGGATGGAAGGAACTGCTCAAGTCCAAGTCATTGACATTACATGGTTGAATGAGGTTATTTGAGATCCGTCTTTGAATACAGGGAAGACGATCAAATGAGGATAAAGAATACTCTTCATCTCCCCTTTAATGCGATGACAGTTCATGCAGTTCATCCAAAATAACATCAAAGTTCCATTTTTCCTCAAAGCATTAATTCAGCTCACAGATTAAAAGTAATGCGCCGAGACCAAGACATCAGCTGGTGTCTCTTTCATCCCCAAAAAAATATATATATATCATACAATCAACAAGTCAGACAGTTGTCCTTGGAGTTGTTAATCAGTTACATCTGTTGATTATTGTGCATGTTATCATTTTAGAACAGGAATGTTATTATTATGTTCATCAATTATGATGTTTGATGCTACTGCAAACCACAAGCCAAACTCTTATGCCACTTAAGTGTAAACTTGGATGAGCTGGATCCAACACCCCCAAACCACAAATAATCAAATCACCACGACCCTGTTTTTTTTGGGGGGGGGGGGGGGGGGGTCGGGCTTATTAAGAAAACGGGTCATTATTCTGGGATGAGCTGGCCCTAGAATTATGTCCAATCGTAAACCATGACTGCAAAGACAGACGGATAACTCGGTTTCTTAATTTTTCCACAGCACCGTTGCTAATGAACCAGGCAGCTGAAACATCAATTAAAAAAAAAAATACAGATCAGACTAAATCTAGGAAGGTACCAGAGTTGCAACCGTAGCCAAAAAAACAAACAAAAAAATCTTAAAAAGCAGATAATCAACAAGAGCTCATAATATCCGAACTTCAGGAATCAACATTTCCAAGTAAAAGTCCTCTCGAGAACACAAGCGCGCTATTCTAAACTCATGTCAGCATCCGTTTCCAGTTAATAACCTGAACCAGTCTTGTTGATTCAATGTTTACATTAACAGGGAAACAACAACCAGGCTCGACATTATTGTCATCTTTAGCTTTGCTAACGTTAGCTGGGCCTGCTCGGGATTCATTGTCAACGCTACGTTGTGTCGGGGTTTTTTTTTTTCCTTTCTGTGAAAAGCACAATATTTCGAGCATTCGCTTGCTAACTGGCTAAGCTGGAAGTGCGAGCGAAGTGATGCTAAAGCTACGCCGAACAGAAGCGCGATTTGAGATTAGCCTGCTAGGTTAGAAAACAACAAAAAAAAAAAACCTGTTTTGTAAACTCAACATAAAACTGGTTGGGTCGCGGCGGCTAGCGCGCTAGCAAGCTAGTAGGTTTAGCCTAGCCGGCCATGCTCTCCTGGGCCAATTAGGCACAAAAAAAATGTGTTGTTCCGCGAGGTGTTCGGTTAAACGGCGCGACGAGCGCGAGGTTCGCGGCGTCCCGCGTCGCCGGGGCCGATTGATCCCACGCGCCTCCCGTACCCTTGGCTCGGCGCTGCGCTCTAAACACTTTTCCAAAAAAAATTCATTCATTGCTCACTGCCGCGCCACGGCTGTGCGGCTCTGTAATGTCGGTCTCTCTCTCTCTCTCTTTTTTTCCTTCCCTCCCCTCCTCCCCGCAAACATAACACACGCCGCCAAACGCGCATTAAAAATATACAGGCGAGAGTCGAGTTCGGCCAACGCGGCGCGCCTTTTTGGGTTTTTTTTTGATCCGCGAGCGACGTTATGCTGGACTTACACAGGTGGCGAAAGCTGGTATTTAAAATCTCGCCGGTAGCAATGTCTCGTCGTTTTCCTCCTAGCCAGAAACAAAGACCGACCTACCCAGTTGGTTTTTTTCCTTCACCCCCCTCCTCCTCCTCCTCCCTCTCACTCTCCCTCCCTCCTCTGGTAGATTGCAGCGACCGGCCTCTGCTCGACTCTCCGGCGCCCCCCGCAGGCTCCTCCGCTCCCTGCAGGCCCGGTTGACGCCTGCGCGTCGCGGGCAGCAATGAAGGACGCGGGCCGGCGTGGGGGGATGGGAGTGGAGGTTGAGGCGCACAGACAAAAAAAAAAGAAAAAAAAAATCTAGAGGACGCATTTATACCCGCGATTTGTGAAATTATATCAACACTGTCGCGGCTCCAAAGCGCGACGCTTTATCAGGAGTATTAGAATATACGACTGTAGACGGAATAATAGCCGTTTTCGGTACACGCCTTATTATTGTTGCCGGGAATAAAAGGCAGCCCGCACCCGTGTTCATGAATAATTCACTGCAAATATTTTGTCATGATACAATGCCTGAGTGGGAACATCCAAACGCGACTTACGCCCGATCACCAAACGAGACAGGCAGCTTTTGACAGACTCGGAAGCACATTTTAATCTTTCAACAAAAACCATAGACCGTATAATTGTTGACACTGGTGGTGGCGGTGGCTCGGCCTTGAAGGAATTCATGAATATGATGAGCTGAAACTCAAATATTGGCTCGGAGTTAGTGGTGTATATGCTACCTGGAAGAGGGATACAAAAAAAAAAAAAAGCCCACGGCTCCCTGATGCAAAAAAGGATGATACAACCAATAAGAAATGTAAGAAAACCACCTTGGATTATTATTATCCACCTGGAGGCGCTTCAAAGTCGCTTGTCACTTATGCTCCCTCACTGTTCCCACTGATCACGAACCTGCCTGCATCAGGCTTTGATGTCACAACTGTCTGACATCACAAAGCGTTTACTGACCTACATATACATGAACTTAGCTTGGCTTACACACACACACGCACGCACATCTGTAAAAAAAAAAGTCCACTCATCACTGCTGTCATACATTTATGCAGCCACGTTTTAAATCACTGCATGTTTATGTGACAAGCAGTTATACACTGCTTTGAGTTTGGAGGATGTGTGTGTCAGTGTTCCATGTTGAGGATCTGCACACACACACACACACACACACAGTTTACCGCCAAGCAAACTGCAGTCATCATTTAAAAGTTACATTCTACATATTGCACATTTCAAGTATCTTTTTCATGCTAATTTCTTATTAAAGGCCTTGTGACGGGCACAAGAGTTGCAAGTAAAGAAAACGGGGGCCGCAAATGCTATATGAAGGCCAAAGAAGGAGCAACACAAGCTTCAAAATGATGGCAATAGTTATAATACACTGAAGACCAGAATCTGAACGGCTCCTCAGAACAAGTTTCACAGTTCATAGTTTATTCATTTTTTTAAAAAAAAGTTCTTCTCAATGCTTCTCAGAAACCACACACTATTTTTTTCTCCCCTCTCCAGTTTCAGATGCCAAATATACTAATAAATGGTGTTCCGGTTCCTCTTATCAACATACTTTGTAATCATTTGCATAGATGCAGCCGACACAGGATGTGGCCACACTCAGCAGCATTCACCAGCCCTCACAGACGTTTGAGTGTGTTTTCTCATACTACGCGTCCACCGTTTCCGTCCTCATCCTGGTCAAAAAGGCAGCTGAGCATTGTAGATTTTCCTGGAGTCACCGGAGTCAATCTTGAGTCCCTGAGATTCCCGCTGATGGCCTGGGAAAGAGTCTTTTATTTAGGTCCCAGCAGCCGGCAGTGGAGCTCATTCTGGCTGGTTGACCCGACTCTGTTGGAGGGAACCTTCCATCTGGTTATGATTGCAAAGCAATGCATTATGGTTCCTTCTGGGGCCCCTGCTTAAGTGATTCTCAGGAACTAAGGCTGCCTCAACTCTCAGTTTGATAGAGGACTGAGCAAAAGCCAGGATCCAGACCTGGAACAATGTGGACACCTGGATCTGTTGATTTGTTTCTCTGTTTGTTCTGGGAGAGAAGGACAGAGGGGCCGTAGAGAGCAGTGACCCTGCTGAAGACCTCCGGAGACACAATCAGACAGAAACGTGAGGCCGATGAGGTCAAGGACTGTAAGAGGCTGGCAGACCGACAGGGTCACCATGCCGGTTCATCGGGCACAGTGGAACATGACAAAGCA
Organism: Dactylopterus volitans; assembly: GCA_901007715.1. NCBI lineage: Eukaryota > Metazoa > Chordata > Actinopteri > Syngnathiformes > Dactylopteridae > Dactylopterus > Dactylopterus volitans. Next base: position 34,022 of record CAAKHG010027387.1, on the reverse strand, counting down.
GAGGCAGGGATAACCTCAGTGTACACAGCATTCCCAGCAGTTTGGATGACAGGAGGACTGCAGTTACAGAGTCTAATAGGAAGGTGGCACTGTGCTGGTGCGGGAGCCTGTTGCAGCAGCTGAGAATTTCTCAGTTTGGGATAAATGAAGTACATCTATCTATCTATCTATCCAATTATGACACAATCTCTTTAATTGCGTCTCAAAATTGTTCCATCAGCAGATGTTAAGTATAAAAAATTAAACTGTTTATATAAAAAAATAATTTTAATATTTCTCAAAATAACTGATGATATCTAGCTGAAATGCAATGTCATGAGATTATATTAATTTAAAATTAAGTGTAGGTTGAATAACAATATTTAGTAAGATTTTTTTTTGGGGCTATTAATCAGTAAAGATTATTGCCCATTTTTTGAGAGAGGAAGTGTGTTTCGACTCAAGCCAAAATGGGTCAAAAACAAACAAAAAAAATCAAAAAAATCTATGTGCTCAAATTTCTGCTGGGTCTGATTAAACCAAAGGGGACTAGGTCTAAGCAGTCTTCTCTCATTCCACAAAACTTCAACCCACTCAGTAGTTTTCTTACCTGACTCAAAGAACAACAGTTATACAAATAAATATGCATTTACAGAACAGTGCAGAATTATGCTGTTCTTTGTAAAAATAATAATAATCAGATAAAAATCAATAGAATCTTTCCAGCTACTTCAGTTTGTCCCGTTCACGTAAAATTTCACAACACTGGACCTGAGCTCCTTCCTCGCTAGAGTCACATTCTTCAAGTGTTTCTCATGCACAAGTCACATGTTTTGCAGAAATCAAATTTCCTAATCCATTCAAGGGCGGCACATCATGGCACATGACTTCAAACAGTGAGGGGCTGTGTGTCGCGCTGTGACACTCGCACACAGTCTGGCTGCAGGGCAAGTATTATTCGATTTATTTTGATTCTAATTTCATTCTGGGAAGTGTAGAGCTGCCAGAGTGTGAACTCCTGAACTGATGCGCACGCACGCACGTCCTTCTACTTCTATCCTTCTACTTCTATCCCAGTGAGGGCATTCATTGTTGTAATGCACTCCCTAGGGTCCCTTACCCTAACTGGCCTAACTAAGTGCTGAACCCTAATACTTACCCTAAACCCAAATTCCCACATTTAGGCTAAAACTAAGTCTTAACAGTCTTCCAAAAATGGGCTCAATCTAATGCAAAATGAGTCCTCAGTAAACAGCAAGGACAAGCACGCACACGCACTCACACACACACACGAGTCCTTCAGTTGAAAGGTATTGAACATTCTCATTGTAAAAAAAAATAATAAAATAAATTAATTAAAAAACAGCAGTAAAACTACATGTAGTGTCACAGGCCACATGCCCACTTCATTTAAGAGCTCCTCCATACAGGTTACAGCTTGGGGACCTTGTTCTAGTGCTCGGCCGCTTCCTCGCACCGTGACATCGGCAGCGCGACGTCTGCGATCACGCCACCGTCTCCTCTCTGCTCATAACAGAACAAACTCGTCCAGGCTGTTGGAGGTGTCGACCCTCCTCCACTCGCCCTTCCTCTGGATATAGGTGGTGTTGTTGGTGGGGGCCTCGCTCCCGTCCTCCCCCTCCTCCTGACTACATCCCTCTGCAAATATAAACATGGGGTAGGTCTCCGCAGACGTGGAGACTGCCTGGGGAGGAAGAGACTGCAAAAATGACTCAACTGCTCGGAAAGGCAACCAGCATCAGTCCCACACCATATGGTTAGTTTTATTTAAGTCTGTGTCGTTTTTGCGAGCTACCTCATTAACAACTTTGCGGAGCAATTCAAAGTCCTTCTGGCCCTCCGCGTAGAATCCTATGGTGCAGCTGGGATCCATGCGAGAGAAGGTCATCTTCCTGGGGTATTTACAGTGAAACGACTGCAAGAGAAAGTCGCAGATAGTCATAAGCGACATTCTGAGTGGTTTCGGTGGGCGAGTGCAGCTGCTGCAGCAGCGAGAGAGCGAAAAAGAAGAGGAGAAACGGTACTTCCTCATACCTCCAAGGGAAAGTTCTCCTTTGTGATATTCACTGTGGGCTGACAGTAGTGCGGGTCCAAGTACAACAGATGGTCATCTTTGGCGAAGCGTGGTCAGAGGAGCGGGAAAAGTTAAAGCGCTGACGCCACACAGCCGAGCTCTACGATTACAGGTCGTAAACTGCACTGAACGCACCTTGGAAACCGACGAAAAACAAAGAGTGCTTTGGTTTGCCGCCGATGATACCGATGCAGCATTGTAACTTCAAGAGTCTCTATGGGAAGAAAAAAAAACAACAGCAGAGGAATGTTGTTTTTTTTTTGTTCTTTATATTTGCAAGGCACTCATTAAACTTAGAATAGGATCACATCGAGAGAACAACTGCTCAAAAAAAGGTTAATGAGACAGAATCTGGTTACTTTGACACAAGGGATGTAGGCAGGATTGAGATCTTGTCCTCCGAGCCGCACTGGCACCAGGAGGATGACGGACCTCCAGGGCTGGATGTTGGCAGCAGAGCTCCCAGGGGGAGGACGCTCACACAGCCTCCTCACATCCTCTGTGTAGACTGGGACGCACCAAAAGGCAGAGAGAGATGAGAGGCGCGGACATGGAAGCCGATGAATGCACGCGGCTACGCGGAGGAATCAGCAGTGGGATTCCTTCGCGAGTGTTAAGTGTGGCATTGTTCACTGGCTGCAGCTCAACCTTTGATACAATCACTTTCAAAGTCGCTGGCCGTGATGTCGCGATTTCCCGTGGTGATGAGAAAGCTTGATGAACTAAACATCAGCTAAACTGGAGAACATTAGGGTGGTTTCCATAAAAAAAGAGGTAAACGGCTTTTGAGGTAGGAGGAAAATGCCCTCTTAGCTTAGGAACTTTGACATGCTTAAAAGGTGCGAGGATACACCTTTATTTAGAGTTACATGGGCTTGTTCTCTCAGCAACTGTATGATGTAGCATTTCCACAGCCCATACGGAAAAAATCTGCCATGCCAAGTTGGGCAGTTAGCATCATAATCTGTTGTGAACTTCCTTCCGTCTCTGAATTATCTCAATTTAAAATCTTAAATGACCCCCTCACACCTCGCCCAGCCCCCCATGTTCTAACCCCCCTCACCCCACTTTCACGGGGAGATGCTGCGGCGTCAAGGCCAGAAAACCTCAACTGCTCAACAGCAGTCGCCCTGAAATAACCTGCATCCTAACTGCTTGCCTGGTTGGATAACTGCCCGAGCACACGCACACACTCCTGCAGATGACTTTAGGAGCATGGGGCCATTCGGCGGGCGAGCTTTGTTGCGCCGTTTGTGTTTTGTGGTCACATGTCGCGGCGTGGCAGTAAATTACTGCGATGTCGAGGAGGTTCAAAATAGAGCACGCAAGTAGGAAACGGCAACTTTAATTCTGCGGCTAGCCGTTGCCGTGCGGTGGTGCCAGAAGGATGGTGGGAGAAAATGACTCACTGGTGCAATCTTGCGCAACATACACGACCAGATTGGGAAGGTCTGCTGATGCCGCCGCCACAGCCTTCCTGAAACAACACGAGCGCCAGCAATTTTTTTTTCGAGGGATGCCTTGATGACAGCTGCCCATGATGACTGAACTGATTTGGCTCACCGCAGGATGTGTGCCACGATGGAGGGGCCGTACCAGTCACCGGCCTTCTTCCCTAAGCTTTTGCCCAACTCCACCAGCTGATGAACCCCAAACGGGGCTGCTGGGTGATCTGCAAACCACGAAACCACCCGCCTGTGTGTGGACTCCATGCGTCTGTCCAGGAGGGAACCCAGGCTCAGTTTTCGGCCTCTTTTGTAAGACCCGTCTTTTAAATCCGGTCCACCTGCACTGGCCGCGGGGCGAATCTCTGGCAGGGCCATGTCATCTTTGACCACGTGGTGGTTTGCAGACCAAGTCCAGCCTCAAAGTGACACAAGAGAAGAACTATTAAGTAATGAGCAAAGATCAGAAACCTAGCTGAATCCTCTCGCTTCAGTGAGCATGCAATCGGTTTCCGACATCTATGAAAACCCTTTTATAACACAGCGATAAAAGATGCAGTGCAGCTAACGATGTTAAAGCGTTACGTATGAATGATGTTTTTTATTTGTCTCCCTTTAAATTGCAGTCTTTCAGAGTTCTATTCAAAAATACTGTATTGAATCCCTTTTAGCAATGTTCTAATTATTTTTAATACACATTTTGACAGTACTTAGGGTAATCAAAATTCAGCTTAATTGAAAACCCCAAAAATCTCTTGTACCTATAAACATAATAGTCTTTGCTCTCTGATATCCATCATTGGCAAAGAGCTAATATTCATACAAGACCCCACCCACAAGCATTCTAATTTCAAAATGTTAACATATCAACACATTCTTTCAGTGTTTTGTTCATTTTTAACTTCATAGTTTCCAGTTTCTTAGCATCCTCGTGGGATCAGACAGACCCGATGAAAGAATTTCTCAGTAGTTTATATCTGTGTGTTCTCACCTTGTGGCATCATGTGTAGAAGCAGAGCTTGTGCTAGCAGCATCTGCCCGGTGCGTAGAAGACAACCCCAGCCGCTGTCAGTGGTCAGCGAGCAACCTGCCAGCTGAGGGAAACCCCGTCTGTACGTCAACCACAGGACAGACGCAAAGGAGCGGCGGAAACGTTCACGCTCCCCTGATATAGTCACAGAGCCCGGGTTAACATTTCTCCACGCTTTTAACGTTGCATGAATGAGAAAACTTCAGAAGCTACGAGGGCCCCTTTGCTCAAATGGCCATCCTAGCTTCCCGACAGCAAGTTAAGGCCTCACCTTGATCCTTGAGCTCATAGGAATTCCCAAGCATGACCACGGGAGAGCTCTTGCTGAAGTGGGATTTCTGCTTCAAAGACCAGCCTGTACAATGGGGGGGGGAAAAAAAACGAGGAAACAATGAACCACATGAGACAACAGGGTCTTTGTCTCATCACACAGACGGAGTAGTTATAGTGTCAGACGCGCAAAACAGACCGTATTTGACACTGTTCCATGCTGAGACCAGCTTGGACTTGAGTTTGCCTCTGTCTTCTGTCTCTTGGTCTCTCCTAGTCGCATCTAGGCACTGGGGGTCGACTGAGTCCGAGGAGAGGAAGAGCCAGTCGTCCGTATGCTCATCGGCAGGGGACTGGCCCTCACAGCTGGCCGATGAGGTGCTGGGATTCATGTCAGCTGGTTTTGACCAAAAATGACTGTGAAGGAACACTCATCTGGGCCATAGCAGCTTGGAATGCAGTCGTATAGGGAACATTTCAAACAAAGAAACGCAGTTCCTATAATACATGTGACCCAATAAAGCCATTTTTAGTTTATTGCATTCGACTTGAAACAAATAAGTCCTGTCCCCTTCACTGCTAAAGTGAACGTTAACCACAGCAAAGTCAACTAAAAATTCCTTTCCTGCAGAAAACACGTGTGAACGCTGAGAGCCTAATGGGATCGCTGAAGTGATGCCGAAAGCTGCTAAATGCTTAAAAAAAGAAGCAGAAAAAAAAGCCCCAAAACCACTAAAGTCATGCTTACGGGCATTTCATACAAGAATGAACTCAATATAATTTGCTGTGATGTCATATGTAGATATTATAAGATGTAATGTATTATACATCAGGCTGTCAAAGCACGACTGCCCTGTGAAGGAGCCATAAAGGCAAACACAATAAGCATTAGTGACATCAAGGCATATCAATTCATTTCAAGGGCACATTTTTGTTTTGCCACGTGTAACATCGCAGAAAGCCTAAAAGTTGTCAATATTTTCTAATGGAAGAATGAATGTGCTTTAGTAGCTGAACATTTCGATAGTTGAACGGTTTCTGTAGTTTCATGTAAGCAGAAGTGGAGAAAAAAAAAAAGAAAAGGGTGATGAAGAGCTAGAAAATGTGCCTTTCCTGCAGAAAATGCATGTGAATGCTGCGAGCTGACGCGATTTGTTTTAAAAAGTGCAAAAAAAAAAATTGCTAAATTACTCCTTTAATGAGGAAAAAAAGGACAAAAAGGCTCCAAAGCTAAAAACGCCCCACTGACATCAAAGCACATCCGTTCATTTTAATCACCAACTTTTTTTCCTGGAAAAAGCTTCAATTTCTAAATAGTTGAAAATGAAGGCAAAGCGCTCGCCCAACGTCTTTGAAACATTTTTGTTAATTGAAGGATTTCTGTAGCTTAAAATATACATCAGCAATAGTCCCTCCAAAAAAAAAAAAAAAATGGAAGAAGACGCAGAGGCAGAATCAACGACGAGGATGTGGATTACATAAAGTGTGACGCTCTCGGCATTCAACACTCAATGTCATTAATAATTCTCTGCGACAGTGAGGAAAAGGGGGGGAAAAAAACACCTGACTGCAACTTGTGACTGAAGCAATTCCAGATATGTAAAATTTAGCTGCAGGAGAGGACGGTGTCATATTCCTATGCACACTTGGACCCCTTGGATTTATGGAACAGTGGAAACGAGCGGCAGTTAAATTTTTAAAAAAACACAGCTGTGTTTCACAGGTATGTGCAGTAGATATCAGGAGTGTGTTCTTGCTATGATCTTGTGGTCACGCCACAATTATAAAACCAATAACATACTGCTAATGGGAAAACAATCATACACATGCCTCCTAGTTTGAGCTTAAACGACGAACGTAAAAATGACGAGCACAAAATTACACAAAAATCGTGGCTGCTCGCCTTTTCACAAGACCACAAGTTTATACGATTTCAACTCACACGCGTAACGTCACACGACAGTCGCGACAAGGACGCCGGACAGCAGCGAAATCGACAATCGCGACCTCCTCTCTTGCTTTGTGCCTCCGCGAAAATACAACACACGCATTTGTAACTGCGGGTCGGCGAAATTGTGTGTGTGTGTGTGTGAGCAGAAATGGCAGCCATGTGCACGAACTACTCCCAATCCTTAAAACTTTAACGTTAAGAGAGCTCGCCGGTGTCCTTTTTTACCTTCATTCACGCATCGTCAGTCAGTGCTCAACGACAGACTGCGAGTGAGGAGAAGAAAAAAAAAGAAGAAGCCGCCTGTCCTCTTTTTCGTCCGTATCAAACAGAGAACGAAAAAAAGAAAAGAAAGTCTGACCTGAGCTACGAATCTGCCTTCATTTCCTGTTTATACTGGGCACCTCTATAGCGCCGCTGTGATTGGTCAAGAGAGGACCAATGCAAGTGGGCGAGCCGTCCGCGCGCATGAGGGTGCAGCCCATATGGTGCAACCTGGTTGGGTCAAGAGAAAGGTGCTCGTTGATTGGGTAAGAGTCATAGATAAGGAATTTTTTTGGACCAATCAGGTAGAAGCCGTCGGTTCCGCCGATCCAGTGCTCGCCCATTGGCCAGTTTAGCTATTCCGTCACCAAGAATAGACAGACAAATCCCAGTTTCTTCGCATTTTATTACATCTCTGAACTATATGCCTTTTTGCATTGGGTTTTTTTTTTTCACAACGGTGGCTTGTGCACATGTAGCATTGTCATGACAACAACAGATAGCTGTCGTACAAAAAAACAAAAAAACAAAAAAAAACAGCTGGACAAAGATGGACATGATGGTAATATTACTATTGCTAATAATATTAACTTCAGACCAGAGGCAAACTTACGGAATGAAAGCGCAAAACTGCACAACGTTAGATAACCGACCTACCGCCTCCACACACACGCGCGCGCGCACACACACACACATTTGGTGGATTTTTCTCAGTCCAGTAGTAAAATTCTTCGGACTTTTGGATTTAACAACTAATATCAGTGGTAAAGCACAAATTCACTGAACGATGGCATATAAAAACGCTCCAATAATAATAATACAAAAGAAACAATAAATAGAAAAATAAATAAATAAATAACACGCATAAATACAAACATTTGACACAAAGTAAAGTGCAACCCTCTCACAATGCACACAAAACACTGGTGTTTTTAATGTCTAAATTGATTAAACCACCACATTATACAGCATGGACAAAATAATGGCTCCAAAAACTCACATGGACTAGACCTACATGTCATCATCATACAGCATAACAATGCATCAGAATTATTATGTATCGACTGGAAAGTCGTACACAAGGTTTCTCATAAAAGCTAATCAGCCATTTATGAGCGGCCCTGCCTGGGTACCCTCTGGTGCCATTTAATGTCATCCACAAGGGGGCAGTCTAAGATAAATCTGAGCCTGGTGTCTCACCGCGAACAATTAAAACTCCACAAGACCCGACGGGACCTCACGACGATGACGCTCTCTACAATTTTGATCCTGGCCTTGTTTCTAAAGCCTCCGACCGTATCGCTGACAAAGATGCTCAGTTTTACTACAACTGGGCACTGGAGGTTTGCATATTGGACTGTAGACCAAAAAAAAAAATAGAAAAATAAAATAAAAATCACACTATCCTAAATAAAAACACTGGCACTTTCTTTCACACGTGACATTATATATTGTACATCTGCATAAATAGAAAAGAGTGACAGAGTATTTCTAGCATCTCTCTAGTTCAGCTCTAGTTTGATTACTTCGTGTCCCTCGCCAACATCTGAACAAAGATGGGCTCACCTAACGGCCAGAGATACATAATTGCACGTTTCACTACGATCAATGGAGACAACTTGTAAAACAAAATGCCTGGCATTATTGCAACCCCTTCCTTTGCCCTCTCTTCTTGTCCTCAAGCACAATGTAAACTCAGTAACTGGGGACACCAAAAGTGGCATCATTTGCTCATTGCATAGCGTCCCTGTGCAAGTTCATCTAATCTGCCTTTATTCCAATAGAATTCAGCCCTTAAACTGACCTGAAGTCAGCCGCTTCACCTTCCAGCTCCAAGTATTTTGGTTATCTTGGTCCAGTATGTTAGTAGTACACTGTCTGCCATGTCGCGTCATCGCGTGACACAACCCTTTTAGTAACCGAACTTTAAGGACATTGAGTATGTGTTGCATTTTTTTTTTTTTTGTTCAGTTTTCAGCAAAGTTAAATGATGTCACGCGAGCTGACCGGAATTATGGGTAATGCCCGTTTGAACAAAATCCTGCCTGTTTATTTCTATATAACAGTTCGCCTGCTGTGGTTGAAAAGTTGTTCACAGTGTTCACTACCTGCCTCACTTTTATATTCCTTCGTTTTCCACGTACGACGCCAAACATGCATTTATATATATATATATATATATGTATATATATACAACACAATGTGATGAACAGAACATACACAGGTCTACACTATGATACCATGTGCACACATTTTTCCACAGTAGCCGATGCATCATATCTTTTTTTCATCTACATGTCACATGTCATCTATTTGGTGTTTTATTTTTATTTTTTTCTAGGCATTTATGTTTCCACTTCATTCAAAGGTGTAAAGTCCTTGATCATGATATGTCAGTATGATGCTACAGTAAAAGGCAATGCATGGGAGAGTCTGACCCTTTCTGAAGCCACATCATCACGAATGATGCTTCGAGCTCCGAGCGCTTCCTTTCTCCGGCTGGACGGCGGCGGCACTTGCTGAGGATGCCGCCTGAGCCCCGCGGCGACCACCCCCCGCCGGCGCCTCTGCTTTTCCTGCTGCGTTTCCCTGTTTCTCCTCGCCTGACTTGGGGACGTCTTTAACTTTGGCTCCCTCTTGTGTGCCTCCTTTCATGGGACCGAGTACTGTTTTGGCAACGCTTGTGAGCTGGGTAACGAAGCTGGCTTTGTCCCCCGGAGACATGGGGCGTGACTTGCTCGAGCAGGGCGAGGCTGCATTGGAGGAGGGAGACATGGGATTCTCCTCCAGGACCTCCAGTTGCGTCCTCTCCTCTTTGGCCATGCGCTGACTATTTGAAACCCTCTCCACTTTGGATCTGACTAGAGCTGGTGCCTGAGCTGGAGCATGGGTTTGGACCTGGCTTGGAACTGGGGGTGCAGGTCCTTTGACCTTGGTCGTCTCGGCTTTTTTATCACTGCTCCCTGCTTTCTCTCCCGCCTCTGCCCCTTTACGTATCTTGGCCTGCTCTGCAGATGTCGATTTATGAACGTTAACTGCCTCCGCACCTGCATGCCCTTTCACTTTGTCCTCTAGCTTTTCCAAAGCCTTACTCGCCAAGCCACTCTCTGCCTGTACACCCGGCTGCTTACTGTCTTGCTGCTGCAGAATCTTTGACTTTCCCGGAGTAGTGGCTTTCTCGAAAGGTTTACTTTTAGAGACTGTCGCCTCAGAACTCGGCGTATTTGCATTTGGAAGTTTGTCCCCAGGACCGCGCTTGGTCTCAGTAGTGGGTGCAGCCAGAATTGGACCAGATTTGGTCTCCACTGCAGCTGCACTTATCTTACTCTGCAGAACCTCAGGGGTGGATACTGTTTTGCTTTTGTCAAAAACGTCTGTCCTGGATTCTGGAGCTTTAGGTGTTTTGCTCTCCGTTTGGGGCCCAGTGAGATCAGATGCGCTGGTTTGAGTATCTTTCTCTCTTACTGTGAGCATGGTGTCACGGCTGAGCGGCGACTCCTGCCTTCCCAGCCTCCTACCGGGCTTCAGGCCACCAATCTCCCCTCCCAAGGGAGGGGACGGTGAGGACGAAGATGAAGGCGATGGCGGAGCAGGTCCATTCTCTCCCTCCATCTCCAGCAGACTTTGTAGGCTGTGCTCACAGTGGAAGGACTCCCTCCTGTAGTCCCCATGCGTCACCTCCAGGCTGTGCTTGCGCAGCGACACGCCTCCCGTCAGAGGAGAAGGTGACGACGACGACGAAGAGGAGGAGGGAAGGATGGGCGCTCCCAGCTTCTCTGCCGACTGCACCCGCTGCAGCAGGGGGGACCTCGGTGGCTCGGCGCTCTTCGGACGAGGACGGGCAACAGGCGGCGAGGAGTGCAGCTTGACGGGAAACATCTGCGTGGTGTTGGAGCTGCCCACTATGTGGCCGCTGAGAGGGGGAGGAGATGAGGTGGTGGGGGAGGGGGTGTGAGCCAGAGGGGACAGAGGGATGTTGCCGGCAGACTTGCAGCGGGCAGAGCGGTACTGGCGGTGCAGTTTGGGGGACAGGCCATGCAGAGAGCTGGGCCTCATGTGGTGAGAGGCTGCCGGGGAGTTCGGAGTACTGGATGCCGGAGAGCTGCTCTGGGAGGAGGTGCCTGATCGGACGAGAGGAGACACACTTTGCAAGTTTTGCACATTTCAGAAATCAGCAGTTCAATCTCTCAGTGAAAAACCTTTGGTTGTTTTTTTTTCTCCATTTTTACACTGACTTAGTCATGTAGTTTCTTGTGTCCTGTGATTTATGTTATTTTGTGTATCACGTTTTCTTGCTTTTAAATACCTTTCCCGATTTAAGATTTTTTTTTTTTTTTGGGGCCCAGCAGAAAGCTAAAACAGTGTAAGAAGGAAGGCGCTCATGTACTTCCTTACTTACCCAGGTAAGAGGATTCAAGCGTGGAGCGGTAACTCTGAGTGGGTGAGCGGGCGGAGAGGCTGTGGGTGGGAGATCCGGGCAGACTGTCTCCGGATGACAGCGAGCGATTTAGGGAGGAGAGACTCCGGCTGGTGTGGAGCAAATTGGACTGCTTGGTGATTTTCCTGAACAGGGAGCTGCGCTTTTTGCTAAAAAGCGTAAAAAAGGAAAAGGAAATGGTGAGTTGAGTTGAGTAAAGGCAAATAAAGGATGAATTCTAATTTTATTTAATGTATTTTGCAATCACGCACTCTTGTCCCTCTTTGGCTCCCGTCCTCTTGCTGCGCCGCGCCATCTTGGATTTATAGCTGGACTTGCGAGCGGGACCCACTTTTATAGAAGTGTTCTCAAAGGGAGTCGTCGTCACGGTAACCTTGTTTCCACTCTGAGTATGACATATGATTTAAATGACTCATGACCCGTTAGGAGCAAAATCTTACACCTGAATCAAGACAGGCGGACGGCGCCATCTCACCTTCAGGATGAGCTCCACCACCTCTGTGTGGACCAGACCGTGGACCGACTCCCCGTTCACGTGGGTGATGAGATCACCAGCACTGAGTCCGGCCTCCTGGGCAGGACCTCCGTCCTCCACATGCTGACAATAGAACAAGAGACTTATTGAAACAGCATTTTCTCACTTAAGACAGGAAAGGTGCTCAACTGCACTATTCAACAAAATTTTCTGGCAGTATCAGTGCAGCAATCAAAAACATAGGTCAGACTTATAGTTCGCACATGGGCAAAATACAGCAGGAACTCAAAGGATGTCCTAAAATTATGACAAAGGGACCCCCCAAAAAAACACAAACAGTGAGTGTTATGTTGTGTTATGACATTGCTAACCTCCAGTTACTGGCTAGCATATTCTCAGTTTGAGTGATCAACACCAGTTTTGAAATCATGGCAGCTCTATTCAGGCACATTAATCTTTTTGCTGTCAGGTCAGAATAAAAACAGTCAAAATTTCTGACAAATAGGATCCAGGCCCTCTGCATGGATGAAAGCCTTTTGGAAAGTCACATATGTTATCTTTAATATCAATCAGCAAAGTGTTTCATGTTGCAAATGTCCCAAGTTATGGTGCTTTGCTTACCTTATCTACATCAGTCGGGCCTGCAGGAGAATACTGTTTCCCCCCCGTGTTATTAAAACATAGTGTCTCATCTCTGGAGAGTTTGGTGACCATGTGTCAAATACTTGGTCCAGACATCGTGGTGTAAAATTTCAAAGCTATTCAGATGTAAAAGACTAGACTGAACCTTACTGATCTAGTAAATGTCCTGTTGTACCGGATTTCAGTGTACTTTTGGAAATTAAAAGCATAACTTATTGAGCTGCACAGTATATATGAAAGGTTCTGCACAAATGACATTGATCATTTTTATTAATAACAGCAGTAAGCCTATTTCTTTCATGACTTTGCCCAGCAGAGTCCCAGAAAAGCCCTATGCTCTCACCCAGACCATGTGGTGTACGCTGTAAACGTCACTGTCCCCTATGTAGACTCGGATCGCTCGGAGGGTGAAGCCATACTTCTTCCCAGAGCGATGGATGGTGATTGGAGAATGCAGCACGTTGACCATCGGAGAGTAGTCTCGGCTGGGAGAGGAGTCCCGGGAGGACGGGTTGGACGAGAGCGAGCGAGGAGACATGGGGCTCGCTAGAGGGGAGGCGCCATGTTGCTCCACTGCGGAGAGAGGCATGGAGTAAATGCTCCGGTGAAGAAGCTACATCTGAAGATGTTCTTGCAGTTATTCCCGCAACACGACCATGTCCTCACCTGCAGGAATGATGACGGACAAAGCGGTAGCAGAGGCAGACTTGATTACTTTTGTTCCAGGTCTTGAATTGCGTTTTTCTCCCTCCACTGAGAGCTGCTGGTGGCGAACCCTCCGCAGGACCAGGTCAGAAGTGGCCCCTCGGGCTCCCTGAGGGTCTGGAAGTCCCAGAGCAGTAGGACCGGCTGGCCGACAAAACAGTTCATGAGCCTCAGAAAAATATCTGACACATTTTACCCAAAGGCACATCGGTGATCAAATATAAGTTTTATCATCTCAAGTCCTCTTACCTCCAGGTGTGTGACCATTGCTTTCTTTGAGGAAGGTTCTTAGATCACATTGAGAGGAGATGGCACCCATGGCACCTTCCAGAGAGGTGCCTCTGGCCTTGACCGGAGGCTGCCTGGTGGGGACAGGCAGCTCAGAGTCCACCTCCAGAGGCGAAGCCAAGCGGTGCGTGTCCATGAGGGCAGAGAAGCGTCTTCGGGCCCCGGAGGGTGGGCTGTAGTCGCTCTCAGTGAAGGAGGACTCGGAGCAGGACAGGCGCTTCCTGAGAAAGATAACAATAGTAGTGTAAAAAAAAATAGCAGTTTACCACAAAAATGGCGAAACATCTACCCTTCCAACTGCTGAATTCTATGTTAATATCATGGATCATGGCAAGGTAGTCATTCAAAAATTACATCACACCAGACCTGCTTCCAAACGACTTTGCCTCCTCCTTCTTCATTATTTCTACAAGCAGCACTCACATCTCTGGCGATCCGGTCCTCCAGCTCTTGTCCCTGAGAGTGAGGCTACCCAGGCTCTCTCTCTTCACCACTCGATCCTCTCTCGGGACTTTGTGCTCCCGCAGAGTTACAGTGGGGAGTTTATGCTCCAGCTGGGACAAATGCTCCATACTGCTATAAACCTGCAAGTCAAGCACAATGTTTTGGCCAAGATTGCGTCATTATGTGGGCAGCTGATGCTTTAATGTTCCGAATAGTCTTTTTTTTATTTTATATATAGGCAATAAAAGTAGAAGAAAGGGTTTAAAGAGATTGCCAATTCGGACCTTGCTGAAGCGCGGGGAGCAAGATGAAAAGCGATGGATCTCCACAGGCTCGTCATCATTGGTGTCGTCCTCGTCGTACGAGTGCACATGATGGTAGCGCTCAGAGCGGGCTGATGGGGGAACGAGATATCATGGCTTATAATGGGAACAAATTCAGCGGGGGCGGTGTTATCTTTCTGCCCGTGCTGCATCCTGCTGATCTCACTCTTCGTAGGCAGACTCATAAATACTCACTGACACTGGCTCATATTCCGTGAAACAAAAGTCGTGCCCTGACACGGGAACCGACACGCAAAGTCATGCTGAATCTATGCTTGACACTAATACCTGCCTTTCTGCATTTGTAGGGCTTATCACTGTAACAGGGGAACTCCAATGAGTGCTCAGAATTTTCCAGATGAGCCGCAATTTCCCATTAGTAGACTTACTATCAAAGTAACTGGTGTCCTCCTCTGACTCCAGGTGGGGGATGAACTCTGCCTTCTGTCTCAGCAGACTGTTCCAGTCCACCTCTGTGAAGAAGGCGTGCTGCTTCACTTCAAAAGCACCTCCTAGACAGGTATATGAAGAGAGGGAGAGTGAAACAAAGAGAAACAGTACCAACACTAGAGGTGAGATCACCTCTATTTGACTAAATTAACCTCTGAGGGCACATGCAGCACTGCAGTTAAGGCCTTTGCACACTGGGCCCGTTTTTATTCATTTAAAACTACAGCCCATTTAAGAATAAATACTGCAAAATGTCAAACATTTTTAAACATTGACTCTAAATCTTTCATCCATTACATTTTTTTTCAGATCAGGTTTGATTTTCTTCATTTTTTTTTTTTTTTTTGTATCTGGCGTTGTCAGCCATGGTTTGCGACTAACCTGTGCCAAGTCGAACCAGTGGATTTGTCTGTAGGAGAGAAGAAATCAGATGCTGTGCATCAACGGGGAGAGCTTCATCCCCTTCAGGCCACACAATGTCATCTGTGAAAGCGAGCCAAGAGGACATGAGCACACACACCGAGAGGTGAGGAAAATGTACGAAAGGAAGGTGGGGGGGGGGGGGGGGGGGGGGGGGGGAAAAACCCCCCTGGG